>CM040794.1:16561618-16789118 GCA_022829025.1 Squalius cephalus | reverse complement strand
AGTTAAAATAACTAAATACCTCACAGTTGATCCATTAAATGTCCATTTTCGTTGAAATGTGCTATGTACGGAACATCATTGTTGCCTGTACGGAACACCGTTAACGCTTATCATCTTCCGTACACGTGCGGGGGAGGTACTTTTCCCCAATTTTCTCAAAAACTATTTGTCCAAAAGACATCAATCAAAGTGTGGACTGTCCAATGGGTATTCCCCCAGAGAATGATCACACAAACATGCTTGTCTGGCTTTCAACAACGGAGGAGTGGTCGTTGGCGTGCGTTTAAGTGCGAAAAGTGTACGGAACATGGTTAGTGTACGTTACTCCGTGTAACTGCTGTTTATAAGTAACCTGTCTTATAACGTTGGCTGTTATCTTAGTGCATGAAGCGTTAACATATAACGTTATTCCGTTTTATGTTTGTATTTGCAGGTAACATTACACTTGTTAGAAATCACATACAGATCACAGAGAAGAAAACATTTGTTTAGAGGAGATGCAGAGCTAACGTGTTAGCGTGTAAACATTAGCTAGATGTAATTTTAGCAGTGTATGTTAACATTAACGTAAACACAGTTATTCTATCAGGCTGTAGCGCCGTAAATTAGGATATGAAAGACGATTACTAGACAGAGATTAAAGTGATACATCACCTAATAGCTAGTCAGGGAAGAGATAACATGTATTTTAAAAACATTACATTACAACATTTATCCTTACTGTTATACATTTTATCATCAAACAACTACAAAGTAATTAAATTAAATTTATTTTACATTTCTATTTCCACTTGCTAGAAAGACGCCTACACTGATACCTAATTTGGGAAGTTCTCACAAAGACACATGTCTGTACATGGGAGCTCGTTCAATTTGCATGTGCATCTCCCTTTGACACATTGTGTTTTTTACAGGAGCAGTACACAAGCTCCAAGATGCCGACAGGGGCTGGGGGAAGTGTCATCCGGTCAATCCTACAGAAGTCTCCCTCAATCTTCCAACCATGGGCCGTTGGTGGGGGAACATCAGGCTGACTCTTCAGGGACCTCCTGTATATGGCTGCCTGGTAGTTTGCCCGCTGGGTGTGGTTATGCAAGGCATCCCTGTTTGGCGGTAGACTTCTATCTGTGCACTTTCCACTCTTGAACAGCTGAGACCTTGCATAATTGACATCCCTACAGTCTTTAACGTCATAGAGTGCACACGTAAATGCTTCTGTAGCTTCATACAGATCTGCTGGCAGTTGAAAAGCTGTTCCCAGCCTACTCATTGTGGCACAATGGTCCTCGTTAGAAAGCAGTGTTTTAATTGCCTTCACTTTACCAACGCCATACAGAGCACTTACTGTATAACAGCCAGTGAAACAGTGAAGTCCAATCAGAGCATCTGATATTTTATCACCTAGATGGCTCTGTATTTGCTGTACATGTATGGTGCGTTTGTTTTCTCCTTCACCTGTGTGAAAGTAGACGCTTGCTCCAATTTCAGAACGAAATGGCCAATACAAACACATCAGTGTCAGGACTGTTGATCACAATATTTGTACTGTACTGTGAGGCATGCGCACAGTGAAGCAACAGCCGAGTGTCTGCCTCCTCCTGTATGGTAGACAGTGCTGGCAGTGGTAACACCTGGAGGTGTGCACAAGTGTGCTGGATGTCCCTGCATGTTTCAGTTGTACTGAAGGGTTCATTCTAAAACCTGTAGAAATTTCCCCGCACATATATAGTTAATGTATAAGTAAAAAATATATATATATCCTTAAAAATTATTTATTTTTTTTAAATTCACACCTAATTAACATACGGATGCACTTTGCACTTCTCTTACAACACTGCATTTTCAAAATTATTTTAATTATTGGTAACTCGCATATATCGCCACCTATGGGTTTTTGAATAATGTATTATGTTTCCCATCTCTTCCAGGTACCCAACACTGACTGCACAACCGATTCATTTTAATTTGTTAATTACTTTAGTAAATCTAGCCGATTTAGTTAACATATTTATATTCTAAAGTTTATAACTTATATGTACTAAATTATTGTGGTAAATCAATTTTTTTCAAGGCAACGCAAGGTATCATTATATAAATGTACATTTAAAAAATAAAATAAAATAATATACATTTGTGCGCGTGCCAAGCCCGCGAAACCTGCCAGCGGGGATATATAAGAAGGGGTTGTGACCACCGCGCGCAGAACCCGGTTTTTATTCTAAGAGGACATCCATATCTACCAGCATTTCTGAGGTAAAATACTTTTTATTTAAAACCGATTTAGGTACATTACTTTTAAAACATACGAACCCCATACAAAGGTAAATGACTTAAAACTTTGAAGTAAATAATAAAATCGAATTATAGTAGCCTACTATAATTCGATTTTATTAGCCTATACTAGCTCTAAGTTCCCTACTCGGCATAAGATAAATAACTGCCACTTTCACCCAATAAACATTTTTAATTGTCACAAAATGTATTAACTGTGTTTTCCAGTAAATGTACCACTACTTTTCACATAAACAATGGTTACCATCGATGTGCCATAAACTGTTGGGTGCAGGGACTGAGTATTTTCTACGCCGCCGAGGGTTCAGTTGAAGACTGCGCATAAGGACACCCTGAGGATCCACCCGTCTCATGCATTCTTGAACACGTTGCCCTAAAAAACATTGATTTCATTTCTATTTTACATGCTTTTTACTCAAGGATGCTAATATGTCAAGGTACAAAACCCGCCTTACTCTGTACTCGAATGCCCTGTGCACCGAGATGTCCAACCATCATTTTGTATCCGGCATTTGGGTGGCGCTTTAGTGCATCTTCTACCAGAGCATCCAGTTCAGCGTCCTCCAAAGTTAAGAACAGGTCGCTTACTCTATGAGAATAAAATAAACCCATTATCAACCACACAACACACAAATATAAACACTAATGTGAAAGCTTAGTAGGTTATAAGCAGTGGTGTAGTCTACGTGATACGCAGGTATACGCCGTATACCCACTAGAAAAGGCCAAGGATTTGCGTATACCCACTTAAAAAAAGCGTGAGGATACGTATCAACTTCGTTTTGTGTCAGAACTTTCACACTTTCATTCATAAATTCACCCCGTCTGTGTTTGCGAAGCGACGGATCGAATCGCGGAATCCAGTCACAAATGGAACTTGCTATATAAAGCAGAACGTCACGGAATTTGGCTATTTTTGAATGAATAAATCAAAAGTAGCTGCTGTACAATGAATCAAATCTCGATATGGACTAGTGTCTATGAATATTAAAGCTAAAAGAGACTGCAATTGTTCTACGCGTCTCTGGGAATGAGCGCTCAAGTGTGTGCTCCACTACACACCACACACACACACACACAGAAGCACGCGTGACTCACGCTCGTGGTGTTTTCAGCGTTTCACTGTATTGAGACATGATGTAAGCTACACATGTGCATTTCATCGCAGAGCTGCGAGAGTCACTTGATGAGAATTTCACCATTTCATTTGATAAAACTATCGTCATTCATTCGTTTCATATACACACAGAAACTGTTAGTCTTTACGACAACCTGTCAAAATAAAAGTTCTGTATAACTTGAAGAAATTATAACAGAAATATATTACTATTGCACAGAGTATACTTCAGGCCTAATAATAATAATAATAATAATAATAATAGTTTATTAAAACACACAGAAACTCAAATGTCTACAACCCACCAAAATAAAAGTTCGGTCTAACTCAAATTAATTAGAAAGAAATTGCACAGTAAAATGTATTTTAAATTATTATTTTTTTCAAAAACACCATTTCTAAAAGTAAATTTGTATTTGTGCCTATAATGCTTTAAAACCTTTTTTGTTGAAAATTGTCAACTGATAAAACCTGTGCTTCAGGGACCATATTCATATAACATCTAAGGCTAAAGGTAGCTCTTAACTGACTGAGTTAGATGGTGATTAACACTAAACAGTAGAAAATCAGTCCAGTCTCCCCAGCTGTAAATGTCATTGGCTGTTAAAGTCTTGTGTTGCTTATAATAAATTGACATGTTGATAACACTTAGTATTTCATAATGCTCTCAATTACATGTCGATGCATACTGTATGCATTAGTGAGTGTGGTGGTGCTTATGGGGTGACGCTCTGGGATGGGTGAGTATGCGGCGGCGGGGGGGGGGGGGGGGGGGTGGGGGGTGTGTGTTATATTAGAGTATACTCACTACAAAAAACTAGACTACACCACTGGTTATAAGGCTATGCTACTAGGAGCTGCTTACCTTAAACCATGATGCGCCATCCTATTCCGGATAGTTCTTTCAGAGACACCAAACAATTTTGCAATGTTTACAGCAGTTTGACCCATTGAGAGATACGTTTCAATAGTACTTATCGGAAGCAAGTACGATGGACGTCCCGCCGTAGTACCATCTGACTCGCACAGATTTTGAATGTATTGGGAAATATTTTGCAAAGAACCTAACAATTCAGGCTGTTCTTCGACGTTCATGTCGGCAAATATCTCTCCTAAAACATCGATAAGCACATCTAATCTAAACAACACATAGTCATTTGATGCGTTGTTATCAACTTCATTTGCTAAGCTGCGCAACTCTCTAGCTATTTGTAAAACGTCCGCCATAGTACACACCTGTCACCACCATAGATATCTATGGTCACCACCACCCGACGTCACTACAAAGCCAGAGTAATCGAGCGAGCACCTCAATCAACGATGAACCAATGGTAAGCAAGACCAACCCACCTAATTATCATACAAGAAAAAGAAATGTAAAAAGAAATGAATCAATGAATAAATAAATAAAATAATAAATGAATGCATAAATAAATAAATCTACATGATAAATGTAAGAATAAATATAAAAATAAATAAATAAATAATTAACGAATAAATAAAAGTTAAAAAGATTTTTAAAAAAATTTATAAAAGCAGAAAATAATACATTAAGGGGAAAAATAATACAAAAATTAATTTGATTAAAAATGAATCATATATATTTTATCAAGTCGTTTATATCTTTCTTTATTCTCCTATTATCACATTTATTTATCTATTTATTTATTTATTTATCTATTCATTTTTAATTTCTGCAGGTTTGGTCCTCCATACATTTGGGATAGAGAAAACCCGCTCAAATTGAAATTAACTTTTTCGTTTCATCAGTCATGTCTGTGATGTTATCTTTACTGTAAAATAAATAAATTCTACAATTATTAATAATACTATCTTTACTTTTGTAAAGATACTTTGTATGGATTTCCATACTTTGTATGTTTTGTTTGTATGCTTTGTATGGAAAGGGCGTTGCTAGGCTACGAGCGCGTGAGCGCACAGTGTGTACACGCCGAGAGTGAGAGACGTGCATGGCTTGTAAAGATGAGATCAGAAATAATAATATAATGAAATCGGCCATCCGTCTTGTAATAATATTTATAGCCTAAATATAAATATTGTTTTAGAAATATTGTTTTATAATTAACAATAATTATTATATTTTATTAATAATAAATAATATTTTTATATTTTATTTCAATCATTATTGTTAACAGTGTTAATAATGTGTATTATTCTCTTCTCTTTTTTTCAGTATATATTGCCGTCTGATTATTGTAAGTGTAAATCTAGCAGTCATCCTGATTAGTCAAAAATATATATACTATATAAGCAGTGGTTAAAGTGGGATTTGGCAGGTGGGGGAACCCTCAAATTTTGTGTAGGTGCAACAGGGAAAAATTACTCACCGTGGGACAACATATTGAGTATCGTGGTATAGCAATACTTTTTTGGACAAGATTGTCACTGTGGCACCAAGTATCACAATACTTTTTAATACTTTTAATGTTTTAATTTTGGTTCATCTACATCTACACTGATATGATGACGATACTATGTTAAAATCGCTGAACACCACGATATGGAACACAACCTTGTTTTTGGATTTGAAAATTTGGATTTCTCTGACCAACATATGTGCAATCTAGGGCTTTTGAAGGCCAAAAAAAATTGAAAAGAAATAGCTTTAAAACTTTTTCATTAGATTATTTGTCAATACCTGCTCTCTCCTCATCTTCATCTTTCTTTTTCTCTCAGTCTCCTTCTGCCCTAATTCTTCCCCTCCTAAAGCTGAACTTTGACTGATCTTTTCATTTTCATTTCCTGGCTGTACCCAATGTTTAGACCTGTTGTGGTATTTATGCAAATTAGCACATACGTAATTAGATTCTGCACCGTTTGTCCATGTTAACAAACAATTTAAAAAAACTTGTAATACATTTTTTGTTTGTCTTGATTTTTTACCCTATTCACGTAAGTAAAAGAATGAATAGGTGTAGCCTATGAATAGGCTATATTTGGGTCTTTTTCTAAACTTTCCCCTAATGGGATTCTTCGGGGCTTTTTTTTTCCTTACTCAGGACATATTGAGGATACACAATCAGTTGAGTTTGCTTCTGTTGCAATTTGTTCAAGGTTGACCCCCATTTTGGCTTATATGACTGGACTGTAACGCAGTTGGTTGGTGGAATTGGCAGACGTTCCCTTAGTGCTGTGGAAACGCGTCAAAGCATTCTCAGGTATAAATATAATATATAATAAAATAATAAATAATAAAATATATTATAAGGGAAAACAAATGTCCGGCGAATATCGAACCTAAAACTAACTTTACCGCGCTCAACCACCGTGAGTGCATTTCACGCATTAGTAATCGCTGGCGTTCAGCGGGGAAGGGAGGCGTGAACCGGTGCAGATGCACTCAAATCAGACAGGAGAACCATGAGAACATAACGTCGGGAAGCGTGTTTGTGAAGGCGGGGCCAGGCGGTGATATTCAGTTTTGATTTGATGAATGATGAGAATTATTGAATTTGATGAGAATGATTTGATTTGAATCTATTTATTTATTAATTTATCTGAGGTGCCGGAACGCAGTTCCGGACCGTTCCGGCCCACTTTAACCCCTGTATATAAGTCAATGGGACCAGTTAACTGTTAACCGTCTGTTAAAAAGAAAAGTATAATAAGTATAATAATATAATTACAAAAAAATATTTTAGTTTGACAGTCGTTGAGAGTTGGGGTGCTGCTGTTGACACAAACAGTTAACAGTTTGTGAATTTAATTTTGTAAAATTAAACGTTGTTAATAAATATACATTTTAATTGCAAGTAACGATAGTGTGCGGGAAATATGTGAAGTTTAAAAATCAGTACATAAATAAAACAAAATAAACATCAATATGATTTATTGCTAATTTATGGCCATTTTACCCACATATTGTTAAATGACTTTAAACCTAAATATTGATTGAATAAAAAAAAAAAGAATATGTATATAAAATTGTATAAATATCAATCAACACACAAATCATTGATGTCAATGTGATGACCATATGATATCAATTTGACGTCTAATCCATGACATTGATTTGATGTAAACTGAATGTCAAATATATTGATCTGCATATAGCCTACATAAAAACAATTTCAGTGTGGGTAATAACTTTCTCTTTTTACATAATTACCATTGGAAGACATTGCCTTCCAAAACTGACCAATTATATGCAGCATTTTGATCAAGTCTTGACTAACCTTTGGTGTAATTGATATCAAGGAAGAGTTAATTATAAGTGTTTATGTCAATAAAAGCTCAATTTGGCAAAAAATATGCTAAATTAAATTCTGTTCTTTATTTAAAGCATTTGTGTATCTTTAGAAGTCAAGGAATTTGCAGACAGCTGCTAATTAATCAATAATAGATGTGAACTTTGTGACTATTTGTTGAAAGTCTAAAAAACTTAGTTTAAATGTTTTAATATTTAGTTTCACCTTGTGTATCTAAGGGTGCCTTAAAGGAATAGTTCACTTTAAAATTAAAATTCTGCCATCATTTACTCTCCCTCAAGTTGTTTCAAACCTGTATGAATTTCTTTCTTCTGCTGAACACAAAAGAAGATATTTTGAAGAATGTCAGTAACCAGACAGTTAACTGGTCCCATTGACTTCCATAGTATATATTTTATTCTTACTCTGGAAGTCATTTGGACCAGTTAACTGTCTGGTTACTGACATTCCTTTAAGAATTTTTAATTTGTAGAAATGGGATGACAAATGTTCAAGGTATAGTAGAGGATCTTTCCGAATTTTAGATAAGACCCGCCCTCTCCACTTTTTGAAAAGTTTGATTGATTCACCAGAATGATTGACAATTAGGAGGACCAATAGTATAGGTGATCCACCCGGAAGTAAAAAATCCTCCGCTATACCTTTCAGCTTTTAATAGCACAGAGTTTATTGTTCTGTAGCAGATTATGAGAAAGCCAGAAAGAAGGCGAAAAAGGCTGAGACATCCTCAAAGTCAAAAGTCAGCTTTCATGCGCTTCCATGTCCAAGTGTCTGGACCCATGACCCGTTGAAGTGCAGTTTCTGTTCATGTGTGCTGTGTGTGTTAACCCTATAGCCTACCCTACATACAGTTAGGGTGATATTACATGACTTAAAATGTGATATTGTCCGCACACCTCTTGCGTTTCGTTTGGTCACACCACAAGGTGTCACTGTGGCCTCAAAGCTTCAGCACTGCCACTCTGAGCTCGATTGCTGATGTCTGTGGTAAAACACGCCCCCCTCATATTCATTATTACTTATTTCCTCTTTTATTTATTTCCACATTTGTTTATGTATATATGTTTTTATGTCTACATTTATACATAAACAAATGTGGAAATAAATAAAAGAGGAAATAAGTAAGGGATAATGTATAGGAGGATCTTTGTTGACATCTTTGTACGCATGCGCGAGTGGTTGTGTGGCAACAAATCAAACAGTATTGCGGGCTGTAAAGACGCGACGAGCACTTTCAAGAGAGTTAGCGGGCAAAATCCACAATATATAAGCACTTTAACATCTGAAGACCGGAGGAGGTTTGGAGAGAAGCTCAAAATTTGTATTGGTGACAAAATCGAAGTTATTCAAAGCCCATATGAGATCTCCGCTGACTGTGCGTGCAGCTCCCCAAACAGACGAGGCATTTATACTTGACGCAACTGTTTTGTTTTAGACTGAACACCAGACCATACAACTGATTTAGACGCGCAAACTGGGTGATGATGAGATGTACTAATATCCGTCTGCTCGGGCAGATTCGGCTCAAAGTCGTGCATCTGCGGATGCGCGCGCGCGCTGTTAAGCCGAATCTGCCCGAGCAGACGGATATTAGTTTTTTTATTACCTTCGCGCTCATGCGGACGCGTCGAGTATAAACAAGGTTTTACAGCTCAGCCACTTGTTTTTTTCATATTTTTTTTGCAAGTGGAAGATCTTGGTTTACATTTGGACTTGGATGTGATCTTATATAGGCTTGAAAAGGTTGGTGACCACTGCATAACGCAAACCCAGTCAAACGTTTGACTGCAGTATCTTCTATTCTATGCGCCTTATCCACCTTATTCTGCTCAGTCTAAACAATGCGCGCTGCCATGACGACGACTCCGGTTGCCTACTTCCGTTCGTAGCGCTTGACCTGTACTAGCAGCGAGAGAATGAGTTCAAGCTCCTCATGTGCTGTTGTTATTTGTTTTAACAATTCAAAGAAGATTTCAAACTTTTTAGAAACTGAGTGTTTCGAGCATAAGATAAGAAGGAGATAATGCCCATGTCCGATTCCGTATCAGATGCATTCAATAAAGTAAACGTTTAGAGTGGTTAGCGTTAAAACTGAACTTCTCTCGCTACTAGTACAGGGGGGTATTCCAGAAAGCAGGTTATGTGACATACCCGGGTAAGTTTAAGGGTAAGTTAGTGGATAACCTCAACTTTCGGTTCCAAAAACGGAGGTAACTTTCTGGGTATGTATGTAACCATAGGAACTTACTCTCTGAAGATAACCTGCTCGGTAGCAGGTTATGTTCCAGGGTTAGTTTGTTTCAGAAGGTTACTGAGCATGGCGTGCCGTTTTAAAGACGATCCAGTGGATGTGGAAGCACAGATAATACGAATTCTTTTCCGCCGTGAGAGGGTGATACGACCACGTATCAATGTGTTTTCGTATCCAAATGAATATTTGCGGGAGCGTTGCCGTTTTTCAAAAGAATCGTTAATTTATTAAACGAAGATAATGGAGTTAAATATTTAACTCCATTTATTTAACTTTTTTGCGACGGTGAGTTTTTTGTATACAATAGACGATGCAGAGCATGTGGGAAAGGCAACTGTGTGTAGGGCTGTTCGTACAGTATGCATTGCACTCAAACGGTTCCTACACACTTTTGTGCAGTTCCCTGGCCATAAACCACTGAGGGTCATTAAAGAGGAATTCCACAGAGTGGCGGGTTTGTCCATTCTATGATATTCTATGAAAGACCATTTTAGTTACATAGCAGCACTATACTTAATCTATTCATACTGTATACAGTGACAGTCACAATAATTTTAAAAGTTCCTAATTATATAACTTTCAATTTCAGGGTTCCCAAATGTGATTGGGTGCATTGATGGAACCCACATTCCCATTAAAGCTCCTTCAGTCAATGAAGGAGACTATGTTAATAGGAAGTCAATCCATAGCATCAATGTGCAGGTGACAATAGATTTTTGGGGTGCTAAATGTTTGGGTGTTTAAACCATTAAATCACCCTCATTACTGGTCCCCACTAACTAGGTAATATGTGATGCAACCCATCTCATCACTAATGTTGAAGCCAAATGGCCAGGGTCTGTACATAATGCCAGAATGTTTAGGGAGTCATCATTGTGCCACAAATTTCAACAGGGTATGTTTTGCCTTACACAAGGTTTTTTTTTTTATGCAATTATACACTTTAACTACCTTTATATGACACTTCAATGGTTACTTGCTGGGGGACAGAGGGTACCCTTGTCTGCCCTATATGATGACACCCTACCCTGAACCTGAGCCTGCACCACAGGCACAATTCAACCTGGCCACAGCAGAACATGGACCATAGGCATCCTGAAGGCAAGGTTTCAGTGCCTGCGTGGGCTCAGGGTCAACCCAGAAAGGTCATGTGACATCACAGCTGTTTGTGTTGTTCTTCACAACATTGCCACACTGAGAGGTGAGAGGGCCCCCCTTCTCTTGAAGATGGCCAAGAGGAACCCCAAGTGAACCCAGTAGACCAAAGAGATGGCAGGGTGGTACGAGACATGATTTGCCAAAATCACTTTAATTAAAACCAGTTAACAGTCAAGTGTTGTTCATTGTTTCTTTATTTCCTGTAACAAAAGACATTTGTATTTATTGCTTTAGATTTCATTCATCAACCAATGACAGATTACTGTTCACATACTGTTTCCCACCTTAAGCTGGTGCTCCAGCAATTCAAGTCTGGCCTTTTTTTAGGTTAAGCCTTTTCTCCTCCATTTGAAGCTGTATAAGGTCCATCTCCATGTCACTTTTTCTGATTTGCTTTTGAAGGTGGACCTTATACAGCTCTTTGGCAGGCAACTAGAAAGACAGAATAATTAAACATGACTGATAAAGTCTGTAATACAAACACAGACCAAATATTTAAATGAGGAAGGAGAACTGCAGAACATTTCTTACACTGCTAAGATTCTGTGTGGAAGTAGATGGACCCTCATCTGTATTCAAATCTCCTGCCATATTCTGTAAAATGACAATGACAATTTATTTATTCTCTTATGCAAAAAAGGGGGAATTCATTCTATGCATCATACCTCTATGGGCCTCCCCACATTTTCTGTTTCTGTCACAGCAGAAGTGGTCTCTTCATCTTCAGCCTACAGTGAAAATACGGAAGGATGCTTGGTCTAGCAAACAGAAACCTAAAGACAATAATCACTTACAACTGTGACAGAGTGTGGTGTTGCAGGAGGATCCAATAATACAATGTGGCCATCAGCAACTGCAAGATAATTAAACCAATAAGATAATCATGCATATTCAATACTCAATGTATATTCTTAAACAAATACAACTAATAAAGAAGGACATTAGGAACATCTAAGAGTACTAGTAATAAGATTACATACAGCATGCATGCAGTCAAAGCAGCATGCATACTGCACAAGTGAATCAATGACTGTAAAATGCATTCAAAATAAAATGGTGACAATGTTGATGATTTTCTTTATTAAAACACTGACAAAAACAGTGAAAACATCAATAAATCATAAGTATTAATATGGTACACCTACATTTTACTAAGCCACTTGTCTTGGTAGCTGAGTCCGATGAACTGCCCCTGGAATCCCATCGACCACAGGTCGCCCTTTATTAAGGGACAGTGCCAGCTCCTCAGCTGGGGTGAGGGAAGGTGGAGGTGGACCCCCACCTGTTTTACGGACCTCAGCCTTCTTTCTATTGGCTACATAGAAAACTAAATTACATGGCGTCAGTAACAAGTTTAGAAAATATTACCTTGCTGGAGAATGTTTTTGTGTTTCATTTTGACTTGGCTCACACTTCTTCTGGCTCCAGAAGGAGTACACCTGATAAAACAAGAAGCCAACATACTAGCCAATTATGTGCATTACTACTGTAATATTAAGAAATGTATGGAGGCCAACAAGTAAATACTTGTCTATTTTTACTACATGCCCAAAATACTTTTTGCGTCACAATGAAAGGGGAAAATAGCCCATTTATAATTTTATAAACTCGTGCATTTACTCTGTCCGTTATTTTTTGCCAAGCCAACTCTCTTTCTTTTGCTGATGCAGCAGTATTGTTTTTTTATTTATTTATATTTTTTTTATAATGGGCTTATAGTCTTCATAAGCAAGCATTAAAACCTCCAACTCAGTTTCACCTAAGTATGTAGCTCGCTTTTTTTCTCCCTGGGTTTCCATGGTGACTCCTGAAATCGGCGATCCATTGAAAATGTCTTTATGTACTCACCGTGCGCGCGCATTAACTCTGGGTAACCAGTAGGAGGTTGATTAAACTAACTCTTCTCAGGTGTTTTGGAACCGACATACTCATGGTATGCGGGTTTGGGGTAAATCAACCCAGAGGTTATGATTTACCAAATGGTAAGTTAACCAAGCTTTCTGGAATACCCCCCAGGTCAAGCGCTACGAACCGGAAGTATGGAACCGGAGTCGTCGTTATGGCAGCGCCCATTGTTTAGAGCAGAATAAGGTGGATAATCCGGTGCGCCCTATATATGAAAACAGTTATAAAATAGGCCATTTATTGAAGGTGCGCCTCTGCTTATAGTGCGGAAAATACGGTAGTCTGGGTGCTGTGGATCGCGGTTTGGGACACCTGAATCAGAACGCGAAAACATATGACTCGGTTGATTTGACTCAGTTTTATTATTTTTTATTTTATTCAATCTTCTATAAATACATAGTCACTAAGACTTAGGCCTAACGTTACCATGAACAAAATGAGCCTCACAAACTCGATCAGTAACGTTAGGAATCCAGGCTTCGGAGCGTCCAGGTTCAATCGCCTAATTGCACGCAACCATTTCTTTCGTTTTTCGCGATCCTTTTCGGAGGGAATTCGAAAAAACTTTTTATCAGGCCCCCAACGAGCCGTACAATCGACCACACAGCAAGAGTGAACCATCCTCTTCTCTAAATCCTCCTCCAAACGTGCAAAACAATCAAATTACAGGTATCTAGCGGTGTTTCCTGCCACACGATTCCCGTGATGCAACGCGGCAAACATAAACAATGACGTCACAAAAGATCCGCCTATAGGGAGGCGGTTGTTATAGCGAATAACAACCCCGACAGGCTGAACGGGGTCTTGAATCAGCCTGAAGGGGTTGTTATTCGCTATAACAACTGCCTCTCTATACATTATCCCGCTTATTACATGGCTACCTACCAAATAAATCAATAATTTGACACAAAATATTGATTTAAAAAGGAGTTTATTGATTTAAAAACGATTGTATTGCTTCCGCTAAAGAAAATAGTCTGTTCCGTCTCTACGGTTGCGTCCATAGCAACGCTCTGTCTTTCATGGCAACGGTCTGTTATACTTCGCAGCGTCTGTTATGTAAGGGTTATGCCCGACGAGGTGTGGTAATGGACGACGGCGAGGCGTGAACCGTCCGACGCGCAGCATACCTGATAATGGACACCTCGAAGGGCATTAACCCGCTTATACCATGGTCACTTGCCAAATAACACATTTTTAAAACATTAGTTTATATTTTAATTAGTTTTACAATCGAAATCTAAAGTTACAAGTTACAAACAATAACTTGGTTTCCTTGGTTACGCCTGACGGTTTATTTAGGTGTCCATTATCACTTTTTAATGGACACCCTGCAGCCAATCAGAATCGAGTATTCACCCAGACCATGGTATAACAAGAAATAACACACCGCATTCTACATTGGAATTCAACCAAGCCATGTAATAAATAAATATATAAATGTTTCAATAATTTTTTTTTAAAAAAGTGTTAAAAATACAATTATACATAAATAAGGAAATAAAAGTATAAATACTCATTAATTTGTACTTTTTACATTTATTTGTATATTTATTTATGTATTTTTGCTTTTTTTTTTTTTTACATTTTTTCGTATATTTATTTATGTATTTATTTATTTATAATTAAGTCAGCTTTGGCATTCCATATTGAGGGAGTCATTCATTCAACCGATTTGTTCAAATGGCTGATTCATTCGGGAAAAGAAGCAAATGATTGTTCATTGAATCATTAAATTGATTCGTTCAAAACGCATTCAAAAAATCCTCGCTGTGTGTTGCATTGAGACTCTGCTATGGCTTCATTTTGAAATTCTCGTCGGCAAAATAAAAGGAAAACAAACTATTGTAAATATTAATGTAACTCACAATTTTAATTTAATGGGCACCATGGTGTTTGACACTTAAATAAATAAATAAATGTAAAAAAAAATCTAAATGTGCATCTTTAGAAGTCAAGGAATCCACAGACAGCTGTTAATTCATCAATAATAGATTTGTTGTGTGAACTTTGTAACTATTTGTTGAAAGTCTTAAAGGGGTCATATAATGGTACATGCACTTTTTCAAGTTGATTGAACTGAAATGTCTGTTGGCAGTGCCTGTACACAACCATCCTATCATGATAAAAATCCATCCAGTGGTTTTGTTTTAATCTCCTTATATGTTTTCCCCTGTCTCAAATCAAGCCGTTCGATATTGTGACGTCATAATATCCAAAGCCCCTCCCGCGATTGTTGATTGACAGCCGTGTTTCAACACAAGACCCGCCCTGAGCGAGCTTTGACAGCTATCGTCATAGTAGTCCGCCATTGTTGATATGCTGGAGCAGAATGGCGTCTAAGCGATTGTGGTGTTCTGTTCTTGGATGTAATAAGGAACACAGCAGTCATTTTACTATTCCGAAATCCGACCCGCTGAGTTTTGTTTTTGAAGGAAATATTCCCAACGATCAATCTAAAAGCCATTATGTTTGCGCTAATCATTTCTCACCAGACTCCTTATTAAACGAGTGTCAGTATAAAGCTGGGTTTGCTAAGAGGCTGCTACTGAAAAATGAATCTGTACCAACTATTTGTGTGCCTGCTGCAATTCCAGAAGAAGTAAGTATAACGTTTTATTAACCTGTATATTAATCTTTGCAAATCGCTTGCACTTTATGATGAATGTGGCTAATGTTTACACTCATTACTGCATCGTAGGGTACATTACGGCATGTTTTCTATGTAACGACGTTCTCAAAACAACTCATAATCCTATACGTAAGGGTTAATGCCCTTCGAGGTGTCCATTTTCAGGTATTAATGGACGACAGCGAGCGCGTCGGACGGTTGCCTCCGCCGAAGTCCATTAATACCTGACAATGGACACCTCGAAGGGCATTAACCCGCTTATACCATGGTCACTTGCCAAATAACACATTTTTAAAACATTAGTTTATATTTTAATTAGTTTTACAATCGAAATCTAAAGTTACAAGTTACAAACAATAACTTGGTTTCCTTGGTTACGCCTGACGGTTTATTTAGGTGTCCTTTATCACTTTTTAATGGACACCCTGCAGCCAATCAGAATCGAGTATTCACCCAGACCATGGTATAATGTATAATATTGAACAACGCGTTATGGTTAATGTGTTATAAAAACTGTGTACACAGGTGTTATAGTTAACGTGGTAACGTTAACTATAACGTTAACGTACTTTACAACAAATTATTAGGTATCTTTCAACTACTGCTAGAAACAGTCAACACAGAGATAACGTTACGCAATACGCATCATTGAGAAGCCTAACATTTACAAAAATAGTTTTTCAGCATCAATCTGTCAATGTATAAACCTATACATAATTAAAGTTAAACACATAGCGTTTGTATCTCACTATTCTACCGTGCCAGTACATACAAAAATAGATCAAAATGACATTACGTTAACCAACCATTCAGAAACGTCCTGTCCGAGCCGTAATGGTCGAACTTCTTCGGGGCCGTCATCTTGTTCAGAGTCCGAATCAGGTTCAAATTGGTATGGTTGCAAAGACGTATCCCCAGAAACTCCCATTGCCATTCTTGTTCCAAAATATAACCTCAACTGTTGTCAAGGCAACGGTCCACGTGCGTTGTTTCAGAACGCCTCACAGAACAGAGGGGCGGGGTGAGCAAAGCTCATTATCATTTAAAGACACATGCACTTAAACGGCGTGCTGAAAACAGAGCAGTTTTTGACCAGGTAAAATTAGTGTTTTCTTACAATACTAATGAGAATTTTTAATTAAAGTATATTACAAACTTTTAATTTAGACCCTAAAGAAACATATTAGCTTGTACAAAAATAGCATTATATGACCCCTTTAAAAAACTTAGTTTAAATCTTTTAATATTTAGTTTCACCTTGTGTATATAGGGTGCCTTAAGAATTTGTAGAAATGTGATGACAAATAGAAATGTGTTGACAAATGTTCATCTTATGATAGCTCACAGAGTACTGGTTTATTGTTCTGTAGC
Organism: Squalius cephalus; assembly: GCA_022829025.1. Taxonomy (NCBI): domain Eukaryota; kingdom Metazoa; phylum Chordata; class Actinopteri; order Cypriniformes; family Leuciscidae; genus Squalius; species Squalius cephalus. Next base: position 16,772,163 of record CM040794.1, on the reverse strand, counting down.
AGATTATGAGAAAGCCAGACAGAAGGCCAAAAAGGCTGAGACCTCCTCCTGTCTCAATTCGGAAAATGACATCATGCTGGGAAAAAGTAATCGCAAAAGGAAGTAAGTTTCTTGGTTTTCGCATTGATTATAAAACTTACACAGGAGAAAGAAGTACCCAGAGTGGGAATGTAGAGTGTGAAATTTCAGATTACAAAAATCTAGGATTAAAGGTTCACTATGTGACTTTTATCTACACCAGACCAAACCCACGGTACCCTGATCAGGGCCACTCTTCTGAAGAAGAAGAAACAAGTAAAAGAAGAAAGGGCTCTGTACCGGTTCCACCATCCCCACCATCCTCTCCGTCCCCACCATCTCCGCTGTTGACACCACACCATCGAATTTCACCAGCCCTGCCTATTCCCCCTGCACCACCTGGCCCACCAGTACCAGTTCTGTCAAGAAGGCAGACAGTTACACGTAAGCACCTATTTTCAGGTTTTTACATCTCATGAAAAGAGGATATTGTTGTATTAGTTGCAGAATAATTGTAAATTAACACAAGGCTCGAAATTGCGACCATTTTGGTTGCATATGCTCCTGAAATTTAATCTGTGCGACCTAAAAATATATTTGGGAGCATTTGTGCGAGTGCAAATAATGGTTGTGGTGCAACCTGTTTTAATTTCTCTAAAAAAAAAACGTTTGCAAATTACTTCACAGTGTGTACCTTATGTGCGATATAAGCACGAGAGAGAGCCCCGGTTGCGCGTGCGCACTCTCACGTCTTCAAACAACACGAGCGCTGTCTTGCTCTCTCTCCCTCGCGCATATTAATCAAAATCAATTGACACAATAGAAAAAGGGCGGAAGACCGAAGTTTCACGTGAAGCATTCGGAGATTTTTTTTCTCCTGAATTACCGTGGAGTGTGAATTGTGCTAAAAAATAAACTGCCGGGATAATCACAACGCGTGCCGTAGGCTACACGTCCACTAATGACACGTCCGATTCGCGAACTAATGACTCATTTGAACTGATTCACTTGAATGAATGGTTAAAACAACTGATCTGTCCAACACTGAACTCACGAGACGTCTGAATCGGTGTATAACAAATCGGTAGCACCTTACAATAATGTTCCATTTATTAAATTCTAGTTAACTACATTAGTTAACATGTGCTATTAATAAACTGTACTTTGTTCATTTGTTAACCATTGTTAATGTTAATTTCAACATTTAGGCTACTAATAGCCTACATTATAGGCTATTGAAGTGTTTTTTTAAATATATTTTTTAATTTGTTAACATAGTTAATGCATTGTGAAGTAACATGAACGAATAATAAACAGCTGTATTTTTATTAACTAAAATTAACAAAGATTCATACAGCATATTAATAGCAATAAAGTGCCAAGCAAAAAATGCAGGGACGTGTGTGGCAAACAAATCAGGTTTATCAGGTTCGATTATTAAGGCTTTTAATCGGCAGGATGCTGCTGGTCGTTCTGCTCTACTGGCAGAGCTAAAATATAACACCGCATACACCATCGCCAAAGAAGAGCTTGCCTTCACTAAATTTAAACCTACTGTTTGTTGCAGCTCATGGAAAAAGAACGGAATTGCGATAAACATGACGTGCAAATGACAAATCATGTGCCAATATCATCGGGGTGAGATGATATAGAGCCAGAAGACCAACTTTCAAACCTTGGCCACAGGATGCGTAAAGCCCCAGTGAAATGAAATCTGTAGTTGTGGTGCTCCTTAATTTTTGGTGGGTGCTCCTAAATTTTTTGCTGGTGCTCCTAACTTTTTGAAGTTGGGAGCACCAGTGCTACCAAGTAAAAAAGTTAATTTCGAGCCCTGTAACAGTACATTAATGATTACAATGAGTTTTTGAAACTTTTTTCAAGATTTCATATTTTCTCTGTCTCACTGCTTCCTTGTATGTCTGTCTCTATCTCTCCAGCAACAGAACGTCTAATAATCTCTCAGTTAGAACACCTGAAAGGGGAGGTTGCTGTTATTAAGCAATTGCTTTTAAAGCTCACATAACAGAGCTCTGTGGATGCAGACCTGCCAGAGGGTGTCCATTTGCCTTTGAAAAACCTACTAGACCTTCAAAATCTAGAACTCCAACTGAAGGATGAGGCGTGCTACAGTGCAATGGTACACTTGGTTTTATTCAATATTTGGTTCTTTAAAAGTTGCTTTTGCTAAATGAATAAATGCATTTAAATAAATAAACTTTTGTACTTTTTCACTACAGTTTCATTATAGCTGTCCTGTGAATACACTGATGTGTTACTGCTTTAATTTAGGCAAAGTATCTGGCAACAGTTGGGGGTACAAGCCCAACCTCCAACACCAGACGTATCCTGGTCTGCATGCTGACCACCCCACTTGCCCAGCAGCTGTGCTGGAAGGGCTCTCGCCAAAGGATGGCCTTTTGGCAGATGTTGGTCTGCAAAGCAGTTATAGGTACAGTATATAATGTTTATATGTGATAAGCCCTTATAATAGGAATACAAATAAGACAGCTGTCTATACCCTCACCAGTCAGCACTTACACTGCAGTACACACTACACTACACTACACTACACTACACTACACACTACAGAAGACAGCTGTCTATACCCTCACCAGTCAGCACTTACACTGCAGTACACACTACACTATACACACTACACACTACACTACACACTACAGAAGACAGCTGTCTATACCCTCACCAGTCAGTGTAACAGAGTTAGAAATGTAAGTTAGTCTTAGTATGTGATTTTCACCGTGATTAAGCAGCTGTATTGAGTTTGGTGTTTTGGAGCCCCCCTTTGGAGAAATGGTGTACTGCAGCTCTGCTGTGTTTTGTCCTTGTGTTGTTGCCGTACCTGATCAGAAGCGGTATGCTTTACATCGGGTAGGTTGACTGTATAAAGCACTTCCCACTTTGTTTTAATGTTGTAACTGTAAAATGTTGTTTAAGTTGAAAACTTCGACATATCACCTGTGTTATATTACTTTACATGTATTGTTAAGATTTGGGTGCAATTCTAGCAACTTAGAGAAAGTTTATTAATGGTTTCATTATGCCCACGAGTTCATACACACTGAGTCGTACGTGACTAGCTGCAAACTCTGCTAGCAACTTTCCATGTATTCAGTGCAATTCTTTTATTTTGTATGTGCAGATGCTGTTTAATGTACTCCAGTGCCTGAAGGCATGTTTTGTGTTCTGATTTTCCAAAGGTATGTTGCTCCATATGTTAAATGTGAATTAGTTACAGAATGAGGAAATATTTTCCTGTGTATTTTTCTTAAGTTTATTTTATCCCTGTCTAGTATGCTAAAGGTGTATCCTTCTGTATGAATGTTTCTATTTGTAATAATTTACAACAGAAGATCAGAAGCGGTATGCTTTACATCGGATGCTGTTTAATGTACTCCAGTGCCTGAAGGCATGTTTTGTGTTCTGATTTTCCAAAGGAATAAATGTGAGAAAAGCCAGTTTTGGTCTCAGTCCCTTCACCGCCTGACCACCGTTACATCAGCACTTACACTGCAACTGAACATTATTATAAAGTGTTACCCAATAAACCGCAGCTCTCTCATTGTCCCATTCAGTCATTCTCTCAGTTGAGCAGAAGACGTTTTCTCAATTCCTCACTCAAAAGTGCAGGTTGAAAACTTTCTTAGGTTGAAATGGCTTAACAGTACTTGAACAACCCTTATTTTGTTTTTAACATTTGTATTTCAATTGATCCTTTCTCTCTTAGATGCTGTGACAAAAAGCAGTCAAGCCACAGCATGTGAGACAGAAGCCTCTATAAAAACGTGGCTCCGTAATGCCAGGGACAGAGATGGGGGAAGGCAAGGAAGGGCCAGAGCTGCAGAAATGCATCCTGGTGCCCCTGAGGGGATTGGTTTTTAATTTACTTTGAAGTGTTCTAAGTGTTCTGTGTTTCTGGTTTTGTGGTTGCTGTTTTACACTGTATTATTATTAATTATAATTATTATTGTCCGTAAATAAATTATTTAAAAAAAACATGACCCTCGATTTATTGCTGCTAACAAGTGCAATTGTTCTGCATATAGTAATATGGGTGTACCTACACTCTTTTTTGTGTGGGTCAGCCCAAAGTCAGCCCACACTTTGGGCTGTCCCACTAGGGCCCCACCTGGACCCCATAGTGTGGTGCCCACATGTGCCCCGCAGTTCACGCCGGTATCTGGCTGCCCACAGTGGCCCCTAAGGGGTTTGCTGTGGGCCCACAACTGGTCCCACTCTACTTAGTGTGGGCCAGCCCACAGTCAGCCCACACTTTGGGCTGTCCCGATGGGGCCCCACCTGGGGCCCACATGTGCCCCGCATTTCACGCCGGTATCTGGGCCCACTGTGGGCTGCCCGCAAGGGCCCCATTCGGGCCCCAAAGAAGCATGTTTGCTGGGTTGCGACAATTTTGCATATAAATTACTACTTATAGGGCTTGAATTACAACCTGTGGGCAGTTGTTCTACATCCCTTTGTGAACGTCGTCTTACACTGTAATGCTGCACATCGGGTCATCTTAAAAGTGCCGTCGGAGTGACCAATCTCTGTATAACGGGCGTTGGAGCCCTCTGCTGGTAGGGAATCGTAAGATGGCCGCTCGAACACTTCCGGTGGCTTCACTGCCTAGTTTAGAACGTCATGAGCTATCCAGTCATTATATAGATCAGTGGTTCCAGTCCACTTTTAGACACGCACTTGCAAACTTTCCTAAGCACTTCCCCTCGGGGGAATCCCTGCCGCCATTTTGAAGTGCAACTTCGTGAAGTGGACGAGGGAAGTTTATATGGACAGACCCTCTGTCTACTTCACTTCAGGCACCTATATGGCCCACAATGCAGTACGAATGTGACGTCACCACAGATCTCGTCTAATCACCACCACAACAGACAACTCTATGATATATTAATTATATATTGTTTTATTTAAAACAACCCAAACACACATATAAACATTTGGATGCTGCATTAAACAAATTCTTAAAGGAAAAAAAATGTAAATAATAAATCAACTCCACAGCTGATTACAAGTGATCAAGGGCTTAGGACGTTCTAGTTCAGCCCATTGCAGCTTCCGCCAGTAGTGGGCACTCATGCAACCTAAGCAATGACGTACATCCGAGTGAACGAGACGGAGGGAAGTTAGCGAGTGAAGGGCATGACAATTTTGGACTGGAACGCAGCACGGGTTTGTTCTTGGAACAATGTTTCGCCTGTTTTTTGCGTCAATATGTTGAGAATATCAGCGCTGTTTCATCTGGCTTTTAACAAGCTTAAATCACATAGTCATCTGTGGGTTTATAAGAGAGATTCTGCGCTGAATTGAAATGCTTCTCAGTGGATCGTGCAGCTCTGACCCATACACAAAAGATATATATTTTCAGAGTATTATTTTGGAATATATGCAAATATTTGAAATTGGCCCAATAAATATATTTCACACTTAACATCATGTATTTTCAGAATATATTTAAATGTATTTGGAATATATGCCACATATATTTTTGACACTTTTGGGAAAAAAAATACATTGAAATATATTCTGAAATATAAGAAAGATATATGATGTTAAGTGTGAAATATATTTATTGGGCCAATTTCAAATATTTGCATATATTCCAAAATATACTTTGAAAATATATTTCAAATATATATCTTTTGTGTATGGGGTGTAATAATGTTGATGAGAAACATCAAATGGCAAACGCTCAAAAAGCGGAACAAATCTTTGATCTGTGCAGAGCGGAGCATTATCAGCTCGGCCCAAACAACAGCGATCGCGGCCAAACCCAGATAGCAAGGTGACATTGATTAAATTTTGAAATTCCATCAGAATCATCATTTTGGTTGTGGTTGAAAATTCAATGCTAAATAATATTGGATCAATGTTGAAAAATCAATGCTAAAATAATATTGGATCAATGTTGAAAAATCAATGCTAAAATAATATTGGATCAATGTTGAAAATTCAATGTTAAAATAATATTGAATCAATGTTGATAATTCAATGTTTTTCAGTGTTGAAAAGACAAACATTGAATCAATGTTGATTTTTGGTCAGCTTAAATTTCTCCACTGGTTGCCTAGAGACAATCCTAACATTGGTTGCCAACCAATCAGATCAAAGCGCTGCATAACGGTCAACAGATTTCAAGCGCGGCATAACAGATTTCAAGCGCGAGACAGACAGACGAAGCATTCGGGCAACGACAAAGTGATTTTTAGAGGTAAGTTAATCTTAAATCTCTAATCTTTCATTTATCAATTTTATTTATCTATATTTCTTACAACTTGTTTGCGTTTCCTGGGTGAGTCGGAATTAACTGCTATGTTAAATGTAGGCCTATTAGTAACATGGACACAAACCAACGGCCGGGATTTTCCCTAATATAATATATTGAATTTCAATTTGTCTTTTACCAAACGCCATCGTGCACTGTAAACCCTAATAAGTTCACAGAACTCAAAAATTATTTTGTAACAGATTACACAAAAATATTTGAGTGATGTTTTTAAAAGTTTTAAGTTTACATAACATAAAAATTACATTTCCAGTTGCCTTAAATTATCTCAATGTTACCTTATAAATATTGATATTCCTCAACTTATAATTAAGGAGTAATGCACTCAAAATGTTCAATATTTTTCAACTCATATAATGTGGGAAATACACTCAAAATTTTCAACTCATAATGTGGGACATGCACTCAAAATTAATTCTAAACTGAAATACTGATGTCGGCCCACTACACAATTATAATCAGCTAATAATGTTAGAAAACATGAAAGTGACACCACAGTGACAATTTAACAACTTTTTTTTATTTAACAAAATGCGTTTTTTAAAAGGCACAAATCAAAGGAGCTCAGTCAAAACAAAGTGCTTGTGATAAATTAAAACAAAAGGAAAAGGAAATGAATCCATAAAAACAAAATGTGTTTTAAAGTACATTAAGTGTTAATAGTTACATATTCTGATAGTGGTCATTGCTACAGAGAGTAGATTCAGTATTTTGGGTCTCCATCTCACATTATTCAGTAAACATTATGATTAAAACTCACAAAGGATTCATGATAAAATTCAATAAGATTCTAAGTATAATCCATCTTCAACAGCAATGACAACTATTAGAATGTGGAGCGATTTAACACTGTTTAAAAACGTTTTGGCACTTACTGTACCTTGAAGGCTGCAACTCACTTTTTTAAAATAAAACATTCAAATAAAGTACTGGTTTCTACTGTGCCGTACTTCACTGGCAACATCAAGTTAGTGCATCAAGGTAGGCATTAGGCAACAGAACATTAAAAATGTATAGTGCATGAATTGAACAGTCGTTTCCCACAACGTGGGCTGGGCAATACATCAATGTTGTGATATTTATCTATTAACAATCAATGTATTAAATCTGAGGTAGAAGAGGCAAACAGTGTCACATCTTAAATCTGAGGTAGAAGAGGCAAATTATTACATTTGTAAAGAGGGGGAAAAAAACAAAAACTTCCTCAATACTCAAAAGTGATTCACTCATTGAACAAATCATTCTTCAGCTTCAGTAGACACCCTTTCAGTGGTTTGTTGTCCTCAAAACACATCACAGCTTTTTGGATAAATGTGAATGTAAGCTCGAGGTTCTTTGGGTACTGTAGGTCCAGTGCATAGACGTACCCAAAGAGCAGGAGAAAGGAGTCAGCCAGATTTGTGGGACCACTCACAAGTATTTCATCCTTCACGACAATACAGATGCTCTCAGGGCTGAAGAGGGCCGCATCAGTAGTGTCATCCATGACGGCTGTCAGGAGAGCCACCAGAGTGTCAGTGAGGTATGGACCATCTGCTGACTATAAAACACAAATAATACAAGAATGAGTTCAGCCCCTCAAGGATACAAATCATGCTAATGATGTCTAAACATTACTGTCACTTAGCACTTAGACTGCAACTAAGCTACATGTTTAAACTATTTTCTTTACCTATGCTTATATCTTATGTTAGTTTCACACCTATCTGTTAGCATACTTTGTGTTTAGTGGAATGCTTTATACTTACCTTTTCATTTATGTAATTTCTACATGTCAGTTTACAGAATAACAGGTCCTGGGGGGTATTCCAGAAAGGAGGTTCAACAAACTCTGAGCCTAACCCTGAACTCTGAGTTGACTTACCCTGTGAAGTGAAACTCTTGAGTTTTCAGTTCCAGAACAGCTGATCTGAGTTAGGCAAGTCAACTCTGAGTATGTTAACTCTGAGTTGAGCTTGTGCCTGACGACTAGTAAAAAGCCATCATCAATGGAGCTGTGATTCACCATGGCAACAGGGGAGAAAACAGGAAGCAGACATTTTCTGCCACGTCCGACAGAGGCAGAGGAGCTGGTCCTGGGTTAGTGTTAGGGTTTCCCTCTGGAATGGATAACTCAGAGTTTCCCTCACCTCAGAATTCACTCTGAGTTTTCACATAACCTGCTTTCTGGAATACCCCACTGGTTCTCCTAGAGTTCTTTGAGTGATGTCATATGTTTAAGCTGACTGAATAGCTAGGCAAAGGGATTGATAGTGAGGCCAGTACACTTACATTACAGGTCCTGAAGAACTTGAAGGCATCTTCAAGCAGGTACACAGGAAGTGCACGAAGGACGAGGGCCCGTCTCATATTTACATCACGTTGTTCCTAGATGAACCAAAAAAAATATCCATTACAATAGTAATTACACAAATGCAGAGCAAACACTTTAAAAAAAAATCAAAGTGATAAATAGCTCCATATTCTGATGTTGGTAATTGCTATAGATGGTAGATTCAGTATTTTGGGTCACCATTTCTTCAGTAAAACATTTTTCAAATTAATAACTTTCTATTGTAAATACTTTAATAACTCACAAAGGAAAAAACTTAAAATTGTAAATCAAATTTTCTGAAAACAGTAGTTATTTGGACTTCTTAAAATTGAAGGTTCCTCTTTCTGATAGAATACATCTTGTCAAGACGTCTATCTCTGATGAGATGACAATGTTGTGTTCATGGCATAATCACTTAACCTCGGGGCACAGTCGAGGCAATTCACACTATGGCTTCTTACAGTTCTCTGCAAACAATATGTTAATAATCTGTTTCTGAATCATGCCAAGTTAAAAATTCACCTGAAGGTCATAAATCCTCATGAGCTTGACTAGCTCCTCCGCTATCTTGCCAGTCTTGGTGGCCTTGTCTCTGAACAAGGTGATGAGTTTAGGCGTGTGTCTGTCCAGCTCCTTGTAGAATTGAATGCGCAGGTTAACGTTGTTAATTCGGTGGAACTCTGCAAAAATTATTATTATTATTAAGTTAAAATGTGTGTAAAATTTTGAATGAGGGGGGGGGAATGAGTATGCCAACCAGTCGACAACACATCAGTAATTTGATTAAGTCTGTTCTGCTGCAAAAAAAACTAAACATTGTGAATAATTCAGGGCGAAAATCTTTCTTTCTTTTTTTTAAAATTCAAATTAGTACACAATTTTACAAAACTCACCTATTGGCATCTGTCTGATGGTGAAACGCTGACTCTCTTTAGCACTCTTTGTAGTCCGATATCTGTACACAACATACGCACAAAGATGATTTTAAAAATAATACATAATGATAAATGAAATTTAAAAAAGTGAATATACAGATAAAAAAAGTTTCCAAATCTGGCACAATAAGATCTGCTATTTCTGTTGTTGTTGTTTTTGTTTTTAACAAAGTATTAATAAAGGGTTCAAGTGATCAACTGTGGATCCCACAGTTGAGATAAAAACATTTAGAGAAATAGCAAAAGAATGACTGTGGAAACACATAAAATAAAACCAATTGTTATTAACACTATTTCATAATACATCCTACCTGAAATGTTAAAAGGATTTCGAGATGATCTCACAACCACACACTTGAGCCTACGAAGAATAAACACAGGCCTGATTAGCATCATAACACACTCACATTATGTTGTTTAGCATTGTTCGTTTCACGCTAGCACACACATACACACAGCTCGACAGCGTAAAATATTGACTGTGTAACGCGGACACTTATTGAAATAAGTATAACGTTACTCAAAGTACGCACATGCATTAACAGCGAACAGCGAAAACAACCACCGGCAGAAACTGGGAAGCAGGGATAACGTTATGCTTTCGGCCACCGCGCCAGAGAATTCAAACTCATGGACCTTCCTCCACCGTCAATGTCCCAGGCAAACATGCATTATAGGAAATGTAGTTCATCCAGGAAACCGCGGATAACGTTAACGTTAACTTACACCGTTGTAAGATGAAGTAAGGTAACTTAACGTTAACGTATTTGTCACATTCAACAACTTCTAAAATTATAATTACTTGGATTTGTAAACTATTTACAACACACATTCACATATTTTTAGAACCATTTATATATATATATATAAAAAATATAAAAAAACGTTAGAGTTACTTACCAAATCAGGGCTGATGATAAGACGGCGCTTAAGAAAACGAGGGCAATAAGACTAATGAAAATAACTGAGGTGGTGGTGGTTTGAAGCGGGGGGATAAAAGTGCGCATTCCAAACAAATAAAAACAAATTAAACTGTGTTCCACATCCACATGGGCTCATGGGCTGGCCAAAACTTCCCCGCATCAAGGCAAATTCAAGATGGCTGACTCAGCTTTCCTGAGGGAGAGATAAGACCCACCCACCAGAACGTCATGACGTCAATAACGTCATGACACTCCTGTATGGTTCCTAAACTTTTTTAGCGTTCCACACAAATTAGCTATAAAATATTGAGCCCTATTCAATTAAAGTGGCATAAATCTCAACAGAGCTCAATACTTTATAGTTCGGTCAACTGCACAACGACATTTGACTGTTATGACCTTAATAGTTATGAGCTAGTACAACTGTTTAGGATTACAGTGTGGGTAAATTGTTCATTTTCATTCTAGGGCGAACTAACCCTGAAGTTAAAAAAGGTGCAAAGAAGCGGGAGTTCTTTGGGCACGCAAATGGAAGACGACGTGCACGATGGTTAATATATATTTTTTTGTATTCAAATAATAGCAAGCTATTTATTTTTTTATTAATTTATATCTGAGTTCTGATTTCTGTTCTGGTTCTTTTGTTTTATGCTTACTCAGCTATGATGCTCTTATTTTTGTTTTATTTTATAATGCATGTTATATCTTTTTTTTTTTTTTTTAAATGCATATCTTGTTTTATTTTTTAATGCATGCTATATCGTTTAATCATGTTGTTCTTCTGTAAAGCATTTTGGTCTGTTCTAAATGTGCTAAATAAAATTGAATTTGAAAAATGTATCAGAGTAATGTTTCATTCTTTCTTACCATAGTACTGCACTGTTTTTGTCTTTGTCACCACGAAATGCAATTTTTTTTCTGAATGTGATATAGTTTTGGGGGCATAAATAAATACATTTACTTGTAAACTGAAGGATAGTTTACTCTGAATGACATTTTGATTAAAAACATATTTAATTGCAACCCTACTGTCAGGATTCCATCTTCACCAACACGCTCTCCTTCACCTCCGCCCACTCGTTCTCTCTCTCCGCCCAGTCATCGCGTCACCCGTTCACTCTCCCCTGATTACTGAGCACCATCACCTGTGTCCCATTACCAGCACTCCCTACAAAACCCACAGTCTCCCTTCACTCAGTGTCTGGTCTCGTCATTACATGACTCACAGACTCCCGATCACTCACCTGGATACCTACCTGTTGCAATCCTCTCCGGTCCGTCTTTCCTGTATCCTGCTCAGCCTTCAGTCCATCCTGCATCCACCTAAAGAACGAAAGAGAGAGACTTTACCAATCCAGATAAGCTATCACCATTGTTCTGTGTTACTATTACTCACCATCTGTCTGCATCTCCGTTATCTGCAAATAAAACCTTTAACTTACCAACCTTGTCTGCATCCTCTGTGATCCGTGACACCGACATGGTCTCTGTCTGAAATGAGTCATTTAAAATTTCAAGCACAGTACAAGCATGATAAGCTAGCATAGAATCTTGCTGTATATAAAACAAGATTGATTTTATATTGTTTCTATGTTGATTCAATGTTAAATAAGTGATTTAATTATGGTTGAAATAATATTGATTTTATGACCATATTGATTTTTTCATCGTTGAAATAACATTATTTCAGGGTGCAAACCTGATGAAAAATCAATGTTAAATTTCAACATTGATTCAATGATCTTTTGGTTAATACATTAACATTGATTCAATGTAGATTCAATGTTGGTCTGCTATCTGGGAAGCAACTGTGCGGGCTGATCTCGATCACGCGAACAATATAACACGGAGACCACTGCTATACTATAACTTAACTATTCAAATATAATTTAAAAGTGCAGTATAGGTAAGCCTTATAAAACTAACTCTCTGTCAGTGGCTAGTAGGCCGACTCTTCTTCCTCAGTTGTTTTTACACGTAGCATATATAAGTGATGGTATTAGTGCCCCTACTGTTGGCTGTTCATATTGCTTTATTACACTTTTTAGGTGCCGACGGTCCTCGGTTGGACGGCCGTTCTGGACTTTTCCAGAACGCACAGATTGTCAGTCTGTCCCTGAATGAAAGCTATTAATCAAGCCAACTTCACTTTTATCTGGAAAAGAAAAACACACTACATTAGAAAAGGAATCTTGGTTAAAGAGTATGAAGAAGGAGGGCTAAAAGCAATCGACATTGAATGTATTAATAGGTCCGTGTCCTTTTGAGGCAGTTTCTATCGTGTAATTTTAATAACAAGTGTCAAGAGCGTATTATTGTAACACTAGAGTGGATGTTAATGCGAATCTCTTCACTCTCACACGAATCTCAGCGCACGCTTTCAAAGTTCGCTCTGCTCTCGCTGAGATATTACGAGTGCACGCTCAATCTCGGTCCTTTTGACTCAATCTCAATACTTTGTTATCTAATCTCTTTTATTTAATGTGTTCATAAGTTGTCGACAAACAGAATAAGACATCACAGATTAAATAAAATAAGGATTTATTAGGCTAATAGCTAATATAAGTCATCATTAGTAGGCTAATTATAGGGTGAATTCAGGGTTTTCCAAGTCACTCCAAGACACATTTCTAGAGAGAGAGAGAGAGACAATATTATGTCAGATAATAATAAAATGCTAGACAATAATGATGTTGTCTATATAAGCTGGTCTCAATTGCAGCTCTGGTTGTAAAATGGGTACTGTAACATGTAATGTAGGCTATATACAAATACAGACAGATCAAAAGATCCAATAGCAGGATCCACAGGAGTTTCAGATCTAAGTGTAGAAAAGCCATGCAGGGGTTCCTGAGGGCCACAACCCTGCAGAGTTTAGTCTCAGCCCATAGGTGGCGCTGCAGCGACCAAAAGTACAAAATCGCTCATAACTCTTAGACCGTTTGCCCTAGACTCAAGTGTCCTAGACTCTTACACCACTGTAATCCCGAGGCGGACAAAATGTGCATCTCCAAAAAAAATTTGCCGTGTCGAATTTTGTCCGAAACCTACTTTTGCGAACTAGTCCCTGGTTTTTGGCCCGATCGGAACCAAACCAGTCTAGGACAATTCTCTGGACTCTCTAGATCAATAGTTATCGAAAAAAAGTTGAACTTTTGCATTTGGGTGGCTGTAACAGGGTCAACCCTGCTCTGACACCGTCTTCAGATGATGTTCTGGTGTATAGCTGAATCAGACGAGTTATAGGATCAACATGGGTAGCAGAAATAAAGCATGTCAGAGTAGTGATATGTTCTGGGTCAGCATCATCATTAAAAACAATATCTGCTCAGAAATCGCTTAGGAAAGATTTGATGAATGAAATAATTATGCTTTTGAAGGACGGTCAGATTCACATAAAGGGATTTCTGGAAATGAAGCTGCTGATAAGGTATAGCACAGAGGGGTTTAACTTAGTTCCTGGAGGGCCACTGTCCTGCAGTGATGAGACGAGACATATAGCGAAGTATGGTGAAGTATGGTGTCAAATATGTGGAATTTGCCATGGCACATTCACTCCCTCCACCGACAGTTCCTTCCGGCACTGAGACTCGAACCCATAACCCTTGTGTTACAAGTCTGAGTCTCAAACCATTAGGCCACAACTGCACCGTAGCTACATCTCCAACCAGCTACCAAACCCCAGCCTGGAAGCAGTGGTGGACGAAGTACACATACCATGTACTTGAGTAAAAGTAAAGATACTCAAGGTAAAATATTACTCAAGTAAAAGTAGAAGTGCTGCCTTTAAACATTCACTTGAGTAAAAGTACAAAAGTATTTGCCTTCAAATGTACTTAAGTATCCAAGTACTATGATTTTTTTATGGCTATAATGTCCTATTATAATTTTTGTCACAAGACTCTTGCTTAACTCAGTCTACGTGAAGACTCCAATGTCACTCTTGGCACATCAATATATTAATAAAATGACATTAATTAGTCTCTCTATATATTTATATTAAATATATTTTTGAATTGAATACATTTTTTGTGTGTTTAATTTTGGACGGAAGGGGACTGTTCCCATAAGGTATAATACATTTACAGTATTTACTGTATATATTTTTCACGAGCATCTATGGTTATAATAGGCCTATTATAAACATCCTAATGTTATGATACATTCACATAAACCTGCACAATGCCATTAAATACACACACACACACACACACACACACACACACACACACACACACACACACACACACACATATATATTATTTAATTTATATAATTTTTTTATTTTTTTATTTTATTTTTTCTACGTTATGGGAGCAGCCTATTTCCTTCCAAAATTAAACACCAAAACGTATTAATGCAGTGTTTCTGCTACTCCCCAGAAAAAAACTTGTTAGTTAGTTTATTAGTTTATGCAAAACATTATTAGTTTAACGACCTATTTGTAATATTTGCACTAGTCTATCTCACTTGTGTATTATAAGAAATATCACTCACCCTATAAAGCCCACAACAATAAGAAAAGCAGTAGATAAGGCAATGGGGTTTCACTTTTATGTGTTTTTGTAGTGCTGTCATGCAAGCTATGTGGTTTTAACCAAATTTGAGTATACAGAAATATTAAGTATATTTTGCATGTCTTCATGTGTCATATTTTGGGTCTGGGGAACGTAACTCCCATACAGGCACAAAATTTTATATATATATATATATATACAAAAATTAATACACACATCTTTGCTGAAATGTATTGTGCTGTTGTTAACAAGCCATGGTTAATTTGCTCTGCCTTAGGATTGCACGTGTCCTGGGACAGGTGAGGGTGTGAGTGGGCCATTGCTGAAACCTGGCCCTGGTTTGTCCTCATGGATGAGGTGTTGGGACAAAGGCATTGCACCAACCCCGCTGTCCTCATGGCCTCAATCCCTGAGGACACACCAGGGCCGAGTTCAGCAGTGTGTGACCAAGAAGAGGAGGAGCCAGGGGCAGCAGCATCAGCACCACAAAGTGGGCGAGACAGAGAGGATGAGTTTTTGGACTTGATTAGAGAAGACATGGGACTGCAGAGGCGAGGAGAGCACAGGAGAGGATGGACAGGCTGTTTTCTCTTCTTGAAAGAATGATTTAGAAAAAAAAAAATATATATATATATTATATCTATTCTTTAACTTTTTACTTATATTTTTTTAAAGGAAAAAAAATTCTGTACATTTATATATTTTTATGCAACTTTAAATGTGTAAATAAAAGAGAATTCATTGCTCTGGACATTGTTTATTTTTGTAATGACAGTCATAATTTCTACATGAAACAAATTCGTCTATACCCCCCCTTTTACCCCCGTTTTGCAATTTATATTACTGCATATGTTGCACTTTACTTCTGAATATTTTCAAGGTTGATACATTTAAACTATATACTTTTGTGTAGTTTAATGTAAAACAATGCATCATATTGTAAAATAAGATAATTTTGTAGTGCTGTCCTGTGTGGGAAAATTACTTTGAGTATTAACGAAGCATGTAGTTCCTTACATACCACCACTGGTTATTTTGAAAATTAAAGTAACAAAATGTAGGCCTATTGTCACAATATTAACAAATTGTTGCTAACTACAGCTCCGTCCCATTTCAAAGGGCGCATCTGAAGCGCTCGGGCCGGTCTAGCCTACAGACGATTGTTCTTGTCGCCTAGCAACAGTGACTGACAGCTGCCGATGACGAACGGGAGTAACATTCGCACTGGACTTTTTATATTCAACTGAGTTTTATATTCAAATAGGGTTAAAAACCTGTGTAAATATATTCACCAAAGTCCATTTATGTGCATAATAAAAAATAATACACTAGCCTACAAATAAATGAACATTTGAATATTCGGCTAAGCCGAAAGTACATGACCTGATACATCCTTAATACCATGTCCTCCAGTAAAATATAAAACATAAAAATTCTGGCTCCATAGCTGTTTACTCAATTATATCAAATGAATTGTCAGGATGGCAGCATATAGGCTACTCTCGCACCGTTGCTTGGCGCCTGGAGCGAAATCGGGAACACCTGGCTGCACAATTAGGAAATCCTACGAAGGCTACATGGTGTGCCGTTCGGAGGACGCATAGGCTGCATCGTTTGAAGTCCGCAGCCTTCGAAGGATGCAGTCTTCACATTGGGACACAGCTAACGTGTTTGTTTGCTTGGTTCATTGATTGACCCATGGATCCTTTCATTTATAAACAAATTGAAAGTCACAAGAGCACTGGAAAATACCCTGATTGTCAAGATACAGACAGAGGTAAGTGAATCCAAACACAGCTTTATTCAAATAGACAATAGAGCAAGGGGAGTATTCAATAGTGATGGGCAGATCGAGGCCTCGTGAAGCAATGAAACAGTTGAATCAAATGTGCCATATTGTTTCGAGGCTTCGAATCAATCCGACACCCGTCTCAACGGTGACACCTAGTGGTCACTTGCAGGTGTTGATCTGAAACAACCTTGACGAGCCATTAAAGAAATGTGTTGTTTTTTTTATTATTATAATTTTCTAATATGGGAAGCTTGTAACCTATAGGCTCCTCATTGTGCATAATGTTATATTGGTCATGAAAAATGAATATTAATAAAAGAAATCAAGCCACAATGTCTCACTTTTTTAGAGATTTTTATTCAAAAATATTAATTTCTCTGCTGTGGAAGGACTTAGCCTACTTCTTTTTTACAGATCATTTCTCCAGCCTTTGAAAAAATCCTCTCACAAGGGACATACAAGGGTTGATGGCATACAAAGATATCTTTTAGCAAGGACATACAAATGAGGAAAGATTACTGCTCTCTCTTTCCAGTAAGTTAGTGGATCATGAGTTCTGGGCAAATACGCATCGTTGATGTAAACAAAACCAACCAAAAGGTTGTAATTATATTTCAATTATAATTATATTTCAAACAATGCATACCTTAGATGCCCAGCAGTGTCAGTAGCAGGCCTGGGTACAGGGGGAATGCCATCCTCTGCACCCTGCAAATTGGCAGGATGAGTGCTCCTCAAATGGCGCATCATGGATGATGTATTGTTGCAGTAGGCTATATACCGATCACAATACACACATCTCACTTTATTTGGGGTTTCTAAATGGAAATGCTCCCACACCACAGATGTACTGCATCTCTTCTGGGGAGCCTCCATATCTATCTATCCAAATCTATCTATCTATCTGAATCTATGTATCTAGATATGCAATCTATGTATCTAGATATGTATCTATCTATATGTATTTATATATCTATAATCTATCTATATATGTAATATGTATTTATATATGTATCTGTAATCTATCTGTATCTATTAATCTAGCTGTCTATATATATTTATATCTATGTATCTATTGTGTCACTATATACTCTGTCTGTCTCTAGCCTATCAGTCAATATGTTGTGTAAATTTAAATGTAAGCCTAAATTGCCTATAACTAATCAAATCGCACTATGTCACTATATCACCAAAAATCCGCTATCTCAAAGTCAAACTCCTCTCACAAAAACCCACGAGGTCAAAATGCGTTTATTTCACTTTTATACAGATGTGCGATTGTGTGGTCTGTTCCCGACCGTGTCAATCAAACGCTGATTCGGCGGACCACACCTGATGAAACACTTAGTGAGACACTTCGAGGCTTCGTTTGGCCATAGCAGAGACAATTTATATAAGAGACATGCCACTTCCTCAATCCTCAATAGAACTATATAAGGAAAACCCGTAACGGCAAAGATGGCTGTTGTATGAACATGTCCCGCCCTTCCCGCTGGAAAGCCAATCATCTGCTTTTAAAAGTCAAGCCACGAAACATTTAAACCTATCGTCTGGTTCCACTGACGCATGCGCACAGTTGAGGTTTTGCGACAGCCGAGACGATTTGGGGACAGCGAGTTGTTGTGTGAGCAAGATCATGCAGTGACAGGGCGCATTTTTAAGTTAAAAATGCCCCTTAAAAATTTTAACTGAAAGAACCATATGGAAAGGACAAGCAGAGAGGGAGAGCCCCGGTCGCGCGCGCGCGCACCCTCTCTCTCTCTCTCTTTCGGAAGCCAGGCGAAAGTGTAAGTAAGACTTCACCGTCTCCAAAATAAGCGCTGTCTGTCTTGCTCTCTCTCCCGCACGCATATTAATCAAAATAAAACGACATGATGGTAAAAGGTCAGAAGACCAAAGTTTGATGTTGGAGCATTAGGAGATTGTTTTCCCCTGAATTACCGCTGGGTGTGAATTGTGCTAAAATACGTTGCCTTATCTTCTCTGAAATGCGTTCCGCACATTCAGCTGACATAAAATTACTCTAAATAAACGAAAAAACCTATCCAGTGATGTAATGTTTTCTGTGTTGACACTAACCTTGTGGGATGTCCATGTCCTAACTGCTGGGATAATCACACAACCGTATGACACATCCAATTCGCGAACTAATGATTCATTTGAACCGATTCATTTTAATGAATAGTTAAAACTACTGATCTATACAATACATTGTTATTACTGATAAAGTGCAAACCTGCTTATATTTAAATAAAGGAGAACAATATTGACATTGAATATGCACAACATCGGCATTCTGGATAGAGACGTAAATTAAGTTGTTGTCGTGAACCCTTGCGCATGCGTAGTAAAAGTATAACCTGTGGGGGAAAAAGGCGTTTTAAACCTTATTTTGGGGCAAAGTCATCAAACTTTTTCAGCGATTTTTATCATATTTTACTGCTGTTTCTATACATGCAGTTTTTATGTCCCAGTGACCAGTAAAAATGCAGTTCTGACTCTCTGCCCATTCATTTAGATAGGAGCCTGGTCTTGTTAGTCCAAAATAGCTGCCCGGAGGCGTTGCCAAGATGGCGGCCGAGTGGCACGACTTGCCTAAAATGACTTTGGTCATAGTCACGTGACATGGGTGTTTCGAATCACGCTTCGGATCAGTGTTTCGACACATCTGCGCTTCGGGATCTCGCAAAGCTTCGGAACGACTGTTTCGCGTCAGCCATCCTTAGTATTCAGTGAGTTTAAATGCAGATTCAGTGAAGATCACTCGGTGCGGGGCAGACAGCAAGTAAGCACAGATGTTTCGAAACACCGATCCGAAGCGTGATTCAAAACACCCATGTCACGTGACTATGGCCAAACGAAGCCTCAAAGTGTTTCACTAGTGTTTCATCAGGTGTGGTCCGCCGAATCAGCGTTTGATTGACATGGTCGGGAACAGACCACACAATCGCACATCTGTATAAAAGTGAAATCAACGCATATTGACCTCGTGGGTTTTTGTGAGAGGAGTTTGATTTTGAGATAGCGGATTTTTGGTGATATAGTGACATAGTGCGATTTGATTGGTTATACTGTAGGCTATTTAGGCTTAGCTACATTTAAATTTAACTGGAATTTAAATTAAACTGGAAAGAGATAGCAGTAATCTTTCCTCATGTCTATGTCCTAGCTAAAAAATATCTTTGAATGCCAGCAACAAGTGTCCCTTGTGAGAGGATTTTTTCCTTCCACAGCAGAGAAATTAATATTTTTGAATAAAAATCTCTAAAAAAGTGAGACATTGTGGCTTGATTTCTTTTATTAATATTCATTTTTCATGACCAAAATAACACTATGCACAGTGAGGAGCCTATAGGTTACAAGCTTCACATATTAGAAAATTAT
Source organism: Squalius cephalus (assembly GCA_022829025.1). Classification (NCBI taxonomy): domain Eukaryota; kingdom Metazoa; phylum Chordata; class Actinopteri; order Cypriniformes; family Leuciscidae; genus Squalius; species Squalius cephalus. The sequence goes on along the minus strand of CM040794.1, from coordinate 16,751,964 downwards.
AATAATAAAAAAACAACACATTTTTTCAGATCAACACCTGCAAGTGACCACTAGGTGTCACTGTTGAGACGGGTGTCCGATTGATTCAAAGCCTCGAAACAATATGGCACATTTGGTTCAACTGTTTCATTGCTTCACGAGGCCTCGATCTGGCCATCACTAGTGAGTATACGTTACATCTTGGACGCATCAGAAGTTCAGGAGACAACGGATCATGCTCTGTTCCTGTTGGAGGCTTGACGTTGAACTGAGGCTGTGGTGAGTATTTTAAAGAGCTTGCTGATGAGGCTGCTGATGGTGAACAGGTGCAGGTAATTATACTCAGGGGAGAGTAATTGTAGGTGCGCCAAAGAGGATCCTGGGGAATGTAGTGCAGGAAAGACAGACGGTGAACGTGACACTGATGGACTCACAAAGACGAAAAAAAAAAACACTTTCTGAAAAAGAGCAAACACATTTGACATTGCAGATTGATTTGATAGTAATATAGGTGAGGGGTGAAGTGCGAGTCACATTAGTGTCAGTGAGGGTCATTTACAAAAGTCAGTAGATGGTGAACTGCAGTACAAACAGAGGTGCACCGACAGAAATAAGTTGTTTATGGAGCAGAACGGGCAGATGAAATCTATGCATCATGTCATAAATGATCAGTATTGGGTGTAACGCGTTACAAAGTCAACAACGGCAAGTACAAGTACAGTTGTTTGTAGTTATTTGTGCTAGACAGTGCCAGTCTGTTGTTGGCGTAATAAAGACCCTAAAGAAAACTCCTACTTTGTATGTTCTCCCTCCATCTGATGCATCTCAGGCAATTATAGAGTAATTAAGAAAAAAATGTAACTAGTAATATAACTAGTTACTTTCTCCAGGGAGTAATAAAGTAAAGTAAGGCATTACTATTTTTGAGAGTAATATGTAATATATTACTTTTTTGAGTAACTAGCCCCAACACTGTAAATGATGAAAGGAAACTTTTTTTTTTGTGCATTTTAACGGAGTTTAAAAATATTGTGGCAAATTAAAATACCGTATTTACGTTCTTAATGTAAAAAATTAGTATGGATTGGGTTATAAAACATTGAAGATATTTGTGTAAATTATTTTGCAACAATTTGATACAACTTTTGTATCTTGAATATCTTCGATGTACCTTGTGTGTAATACTATTATTATATATGGCCCCGGGCCACACTACCGGAGGAACCTCTTCATCGTCAACCTCTTTGTTCGCATCACAGGAACGAGGAACAATATGAAGGTTTTTTTTTGGTGCAAATCCACTGAACGCCTGTGACAGTGACATCTGTAGTTGTAGAGAATAGCCACACATGTGTATCAGTGAATGTGAAGTCACAGAGAGAAATGTTTTAATAGTTGCAAATTTGTAGACTTGTTCCACTTCTTCCACAAACACAACACAACAGTTACACCTTCTCTAATTCCTCATTACAGGCGCACAAATCCTATTCTACAAATCAAGATTAAGAAATTAAGAAACTCGTACGCTCACATTTCTCTCTTTACTTCAGATTCACTGATACACACGTGTGGCTATTCTCTACAACTACAGATTTCACTGTCTCAGGCGCTCAGTGGATTTGCACCAAAAATACCTTCATAGTTTTTGAGCACAGTTGTATATCTATGAATTGTGTTTTGCATTTGTGAAATGTATTTTACGAATATATTATTTTATTTTGCGCAAGTGAATTGTTTTTTGTGAATTTTAAAATTTTTTGTTTCATGCATGTGAAATTGTCTACGCATGTGTATGAGGTGCCCCTAGGGACATTATTCAGAATTACCATACATGTACTTTTCCTCTCACATACACAAAAATCATAAAGAATATAAATTTACAATTGTATATACAATTTAAAATACATTTTTACCCAAAATAAGTGTTGTAGTGATCAGGGCATCAGTGATGTGTAAACTGAATTTGGCAACAATACAGTGAATTACAGTGCAGTTATTGAATATTTTTCATAGATAATAATCATAAAAATTATGCAAACATATATTTATTCAAAATAAGTGTTGTAGTATAACCATCAGGACAGCAGTGATGTGTGAACTGATTTTGATGACACTATAGTGATATAACGTATATAATAGTATATAACGTTATTGACTGTTTTCGTAGTAACGCTTTAATACCTTCATAGTTTTTGAGCACAGTTGTATATCTTTTTGTGTATGTGAATTAGGTTTCATGCATGTGAAATTGTCTATGCATGTGTGAATCAGGTTTTTGTGTGAATTATATTTGAGACTAATTATATTTGAAACAATTCTGCCTCCAAGATGAAGAAGAAGGCGATATCGTCATAGGTCACATGATGTCCGGATCGCATTCATACTTAATGAGATCTGGCTATATAGCACCGACTCTTTTAGCGCTCGTTCAGTAAGTACTTATTGAAATAAAGTCCCTCCTCATTGAGTATGCGGTTTGGGACGCAGCCCAAGAGTCCATGTGTGTGAGAGTGTGACAGTGTGAAACTGTGTGTGGAAGAAGTAACAGATTTAGAAGATAAAACTTGTTTAATTCAATTCACATTTATTTGTACAGCGTTTTACAAAATACACATCATTTCAAAGCAGCTTTACAGAAAATGCATGAGTCCACATTACAATCTAGAGTCTGTTATCAGAGGAGACTGAGTCTGTGCGTGCGTGCGTGCTTGTGTGTGTGTGTGTGTGTGTGTGTGTGTGTGTGTATGTGTGTGTGTGTGTGTGTGTGTGTGTGTGTGTGTGTGTGTGATGAACTGAACTGAGAACAGAACTGAACAGAAGCAGGAGTGTAAATAAATACACAGAACAATAATCAGAAACAGAGGAATGAAGATCAAGAGGAAACTCAAATATGAACAAAAACAGCAAAACTAAACACAACCCTGACAACAACTATAATAATAACATGATAAATGCTGTACATCAAATGACAACTACACACACACAGGTTTCTATAGAGAATCATGAGATCCTTCATTCACACACTCATTGATCAACAAACTGTGATATTGATTCATTCTCTTGAATATGTGTCTTAATTCCCTTTACTTTAACTTTCTGTTCCTGTATTTCTTTCATTGTTGCTTCTAACTTTAACATATTTGTCTTCTGACATCATCTTTAAATGTCTCTGTTTAATTTTCACAGCAATAGAGAGAGAAAATAAAAGAGAGAAAACAAAGATAATAATAAAAAGATAAAGATCAATCCTAGGGGAGCCTAATTTAGAGATCAATTTTCTTTTTTTTTTAACCGATGACCGTTTGACCGATGTTTGACCGTATCAACGTTAACCGATCAAAGCTGTCGGTAGTCGGTTAAAAAAAAAAGAAAATTGATCTCTAAATTAGGCTATTATAGACAGTGGACTAAAGGCTACTACAGTTAGCCATCTCATTCCAATATCTTTTTGTGTGAAGTGAATAAATCCCTCACACTCAATTTTTCATAACTCGCCTTTTTGAACTTAATCAACCAATAAAAACATTTGGCGCGAGGTCACAGCGTTTGGGTTCGCGCGCTCACAAGGTTTGCGAAAAGTAAAGTCTACAGACTAAATCACTCGAGGTTAGAGCCAGGGCAGACGACAGGATGAAGCGTGCAAAGAAAGGTAGTGTGTGGGACCATTTCACCAAAAAGAATGACAAGATGTAAGTTGCAACTTGCGTGATACAGTGCTATCATCATCTTTCTTTATTATTGTTGTTAGCATTACCTCAAACTAAAGCGAGGTAATGTCATTTTATTAAATGAGCCGCGGCAATGTTTCAAATGAGCTTTAACGCTAGACAAACGCCTTTATTTTCAAAGCGATCACCTTGTACCCAAACCATTTCGAAACTAAGGAGCCATTTGTCCTCCGATTACATACAAGCTCCTCGGCACCGCGTTTGCGGGACTCGTGTTTCGCGCTGTAGGGGATTTAAAAAAAAGTTACGTCAGAGTTGAAGGGCGGTGCCGGGGCAGTGTGCCTGTGTGAGCGGTAGGCAGAGCGGCAGAGAGATGCGACAGATTTGTGAAATTGCAGGCGCGGCTCGAAATGGCTGTTATTTCAAATAGCGTAGTAGCATATTTTAAACTAATCGGTTAACCGGTTTCAACCGGTTAATGAGGCTCGGTGGTCGGTCAAGAAAATTTTTAGTTTTCGCCATCCCTAATCAAAACAGAACCCCCCACTAACAGGTTTAGTACAGTACACAATATATTACAGCAGAAGCGTCTTTAACCCTCTGGAGTCTGAGGTGTTTTCTGGGCCCTGGAGGTGTTCTGACATGCTCTGACATTTGTGCTTTTTTCAGTTATTTATAAACATGTTAATGGCAAAGGTGTAAATTCACTCTATATAGCACAAACAGGGCTACCAAAATATCTGATCAACATGCATGTATATATTTTTATTTTTAAGAGAATAATGCTTATGCGTGGTTATTGAAAAAAATAAAAATGAAAGTTGCTGAAATAAGACCACAAAACTCGTAATAAATATGCATGAATAAGACTTTTGACTAATGGATGTTCTTCCTTCGAGTTCTGGCTTCAAAATTATGTGAAAATAGTCTTGCTTTATCGTTCACATAAAACAATACATTGATTTAAATTGATGTAAAACAGGTTTTGCTTGGAAAGCCAATATGCGAGTGGGCGTGAACGAGGAGTGGTTTACACCTTGGAATACAATGTTCCACCCACTCTGCATAATGACTCTGCATAATGAGCCATTCATTCAGGTGTGACACTGACTGAGCCACAATGCAAGGACAAAAGATATATTTAGAAGAAGACTTATATTGACCATCTAAGATTTTGCTTACATCTTGTAAATATGTTTTGCTATTTTATTAAAAAGGTTACAATTACAACAATAATTAAAATTTCAACAATATTTCAAGTGTACTCTTTCTTTGTAAAAAAAAGATGATTATAGGCCTACATTTTATCTATGTATTCATTAGTTTGAATATAGCCAAAATTGGAACAGCTAACATCTTAGTTGATGACTTTATTTTTGACAAAAAAAGTATTTTATATATATATAAAAATTGCTAAACAAAAGCTTATTTGACGTGGCAGTATATTCTACAGTAAAAACTGTACTCAAATCTAGTCAACAAAATGTTGTCTTTCATATTTCGCCTGACTGTAACGTTGTTTTTATGAAATATTAGGGCATATAAATGTTAATTTGCAGTTTAATACGTATTGCTTATACAAATAGCCTACATTTTATTTCAACATATTTCAGTCGATTTTTACTCATCTCAGTATAGCAATACAGTTTGCTAAAACATCATCATTCATTCACACATGCGATTTAAATTTAAACTGTCTTTTTGCGAGCTGTGGTAAACAGCGCGCATCTCTGCCGTTCATTCATTCAGAAACAGAAACCCGATTCACGTGAGAAGAAAAAAAAACTTACAGTATTCCTCAGCTCGCTCCTCGATATACCCGCACTTCTGAGGTACTTTTTTCATTATTGTTATTCCTCACAGCGCTGCGAGACGGTGTAAACAAGTATGATCTGAATAAACTTGTGTTTTCTCGAGCTGATATGGGGGCGTTCACAGGATTGCGCAGATTGCCTCATTCATTTGCGTTTGAATAGCGCGCGCTCTTCGTAGGCGGAGTCACATTACATTTGAATTAGTTGTAATGAGGTCGACTGGAATCGCTCTTTTAATACAGATTTCACAAGATGAGAATATTTGTTTTTTATATAAATTACTTCATTTAAAAGAAGAGAATTCAAGCTTCATGCCTGTATGTCTGTTTGACTGAGTATTCGCTGAGTTATTGTTCATTTTCGGACACGTTTCAGAATGGATTTAACTGACAGAGAGAAGGCAGAACTCGCATCACGTTTATTTTTCTTTATTTGGCAAAAAGCACAACACTTTGTTTTTATTGTGAGTATACACAAAAATAATACACATTTAACAGAATCGATTGATGTATGAAACTCCTATGGAAAATCAAAGTCAACAGAGTATTTATGAGTTTCTTTTACACTGATAAAAAAAAAGCGACCTGGTATCGCCAGCGATACCGCCGACCTCAGGGGGTTAATAATACACACATAACCCAAAGCAGAGGAATCATGCCCCAAATCATGTTCCGTGTGTGTGTGTGTGTGTGTGTGTGTGTGTGTATCATGTTCTGAACAGATGGAGAAGTTGAGATAAAACATCTCTGAATGTCTTAAACTGAGTTTAGAGCTGAAAGTCTAGTTTTGCTCGTATCATCCAGACATGTTTCAGTGAGTCTCATTGTGTCTCATATTTCCTCTCTCTTCTCTGTGTATCATTGTGTGTTTCTCTTCATTTCACTGACAGAAGTTCAGCTGTGTTATTAATGTAATGAAGAGACAATAAGAGACTCTAGTCTAGATAGAACATCTCACTGTCACTGATTTATCATGAGCTCAAAGCATTATGGGTAGAGTCTCTCATCAGGCTATTCTCATTCATCAACACAGTCTCACTGATCCATTATAAACCCAAAACCCAGGATAGAGTGTGTGTGTGAATGTGGTCTGGACTGTGTGTATGAGGCTCAGTGTGTCAGAGACGCTGTAGAAGGACAGAGTTCCTGCACTGTGATCCACACACACTCCTACTCTGCTGATGGGCTTTACAGTGACTTCAGTCTCTATGCTATTGTGCCTGAATGTGTATCTGGAGGAAGAGCAGTACAAACTCCAGGACTGGTCATTATATCCAAACTGACACTCATCACCCCGTCCCTTCCTGCTGATGCTCTTATATGACACTGATATACACACACGTCCACGCCACTCAATCTCCCAGTAGCAGCGTCCACACACACTCTCTCTACACAACACCTGAGGATACACATCAAATCTGTCTGGATGATCAGGATACGGCTGACGCTCTGTGAATGTGTTAGTAATCTCTCTGTCCCTCTCAAACAGACAGAGGTGTTCATTCACTGTGTTCGGATCCAGAGTGAACTGATGAGAATCTGATGGAGAGAAAACACACATCAGTGAATTACAGAAACTTTCTATCTTGAGTCTTCATTTCAGATCTGACTCGTTCATTTAGGATTGTGTGTGTGTGTGTGTGTGTGTGTGTGTGTGTCTGACTCGTTCATTTAGGATTGTGAGCAACCGATGATAATAAAGCACTAAAGAAATATCATTCTGTAACAGCTTTTGTCCTGAATGAGGTTCTGACTGAAATCGCCATGGTTACCAAACCGAAAACAGGATTCTTATGTTCAGATTAGGACCGGGACTCGATTAAAAAAATTAATCGAAATTAATCGCATTTTAATTGCAATCAATTTGCAAAACCGTAGCATAATTCAACATTGGTTCAACGTCGACATACAATCTTTATTCACCCATATTGAAAGAAGAGACGGTGAAACAACGTCACGAAATCAACAATGAAACAACGTCACGATTTCAACGTTGATTCGTTTTGCACAATCGAAACATAATCCAACATTGATTCGACCTTGGTCCCTTACGTTCACCGGTGAATCAATGTTGAAATGCCGGCTGTTTTTTTATACGTAAATGTTCCAATCAATGATCCAGGCAGCGCCAGCGCGTTCTCATCTCCCTCCTTCATTTTACAGTCGAATGGTGGCTAGAACGGCTCCAGGTTCAAAGGTCAATATGGAATGGATTAATCTGCGCTATTTTTTTTAACGCGTTATTTTTTCTCAGATTAATTAATCGAAATTAACGCGTTAATGTCACAGCCCTAGTTCAGATATTTCTGTAATCATGAATTATGGAACTGTCTGATCTTTTACAGTTTTTTTAATTGCTTTGCCACAATTTTCACAAGCAAGTTTTACTTTCATTCATTTCATTTCATTTCATTAAAAAAAAAAGAATCTCATTGACAACTTTGAACGTTCTTGTTAGAATCTCAGCCGATAGAAATATAGATACTCAGATGCTCTCCTCCTCAAAATCGATTTTGTCAGCAAGTACAGTAATCCTGTTCACATAGAGTGTGTGTGAAATCTGGGGCCCCAAATTTAAACTAAATGACGATTCCTGGGACAAAACCCCTGTGGAAACCTTCCATTTCGAGTTCTGCAAGAACATCCTGGGAACTCACAGAAACGCTCCAAGTCTGGGTTGGCGGGCAGAATTGGGCAGATTCCCTCTCCTATCTGAGATCCAGAAGAGAGCCGTAAAAGTTCTGGTTCCATCTATCAGACGCGCCGACAGAGAGTTACCATCACTGCGCTCTCAGACACAGGGCAGGACACCCCGAGAGCGACCCCATGCAACATTTAGTGGAAAAACACCAACTTAATCCAACAATTCAGTTCAGACACGCAAAAGTAAAAGAAATAGGGAACATGACCAAAGAAGAATACATACAAGACTGGCAGATAAAGGTCACACAAGTAAATAAATTAAAATACTTCCACAAAATAAAGTCTGATTACAAATTGGCCCCATACCTGAGCGATATCAGTAATTATGGTCAGAGAAAGCTCCTGACGAGGTATCGCATCAGTGCCCACGGTCTGTGTGTGGAGACGGGCCGGCACAAGCTGAGCTGGAGAGCCAGAGAGCTCAGACTGTGTTCACACTGCACTGATGGAGTCGTAGAGGACGAGCTGCACTTCCTCACCCAGTGCAGCAAGTACAAACACATCAGAGACTCTTATTTCACACTAATAGCACAGATTTTACCCCAATTCCAACAAGCGAGCCACATAGACAAACTGTCTTATATTCTGGGAGAGAAAGAAGAGTGTGTTCTCCTGGCAGCGCAGTACGTGTCTTCCTGCCATCATACAAGGGACAAGGGCTGAACCCTCAAGGGCTGACTTATTTTTTTGTTACCATATATATATATATATGAAGAGTTCAGATGCAAAAACCTCTAAATGCCATCTGAAATTTTCTTCTAGAATGATCATTTTGATCAAGCTCGTATATTTAAGTTCAATAATTTCACTTAAATGGCAATTAATAAGTTATTTTCATTGCCATTTAAGTGAAATTACTGAACTTAAATATACGAGCTTCATAAAAATGATCATTTTAGGAGGAAATTTCAGATGGCATTTAGAGGTTTTTGCATCTGAACTCTTCATATATATATATATATATATATATATATATATATATATATATATATATATATATATATATATTAGGGGTGTAACGATACGCGCATTCGTATCGAACCGTTCGGTACGAGGCTTTCGGTTCGGTTTTCGGTACGCATTTTGGCTTTCAGTTTGGTTTTCGGGACGCATTTTGGCTTTCGGTTTGGTTTTCGGTATGCATTTTCAAACCGAACGGTTCGTTGTACCATTTTTCCTGCCGACCAAAATTTGCTTATTTCAAATGTAGGCGCATGGCAAGCGCGCTCATAATGTAAGAGACGCCGGCGCGACCACAACATTGTCCAACATCAAATGGCAAACGTAATGCAAACGGAACAAAACTGCTCATTATTGCGTGGTTGAAGGACCGTTTATCAGTTTGGACCAGTGCAGCGCGAGCATATTGTCTGTGAGCGTGAGCCGATCATGATCAAGCGACACTGTTACTTAAGGCCATTGCACACTGAGTCCGAAATTTTCGTATGCGTTTTTTCGTGTTCGTCAGCCTTAAAATTCGTCACGCACAGGAAACCTTGCACACTGAGTCCGATGCGTACTTATTAAACCTTTGCGGAAAAAAACGCAAAAAATACTAAATGGATTCGTCAAGCAGTGAGGATGATTTTGCGCCGAGAGGAAGGAGAGTTTCACCTCCTTATCAAGGAGTTGCGAAATTATCCCGAGTGATTCAAAATTTACCTCAGAATGTCTGTGGAACAGTTTGATGCTTTGCTAGCGATACTGGAGCCACATATTAAAAAGAAGACCACCAATTTCCGTGAACCAATCGATCCTGAACAGAGACTGTTCAGACACACACACACACACGGCCGGCGGAAGCGCTGGGCAGACAGAACAGCTGTATCAGGTTATATTTTATTCAGTGTCTTTGTAATCCACATTTTGTTTTTCATACAGTACTTTGTGCTGCGAGACGAAGTGTATCAACTTGTCAGACGCCGTTCTGGATTTTGTCGTTGGCTTGTACACGGCTCTGAATTGTCAAAAAACCTCTCATAATACTGGCTGTGGATGTGAAAAACGCAGAAAATCGAACCCAATCCGAATTTTTTTATTACGGACTAAAGTTTCGTAGACAGTGTGCAAGCGTGATTGACAACGTGCGAAAATTTCGGATGCGAATTTCGGACTCAGTGTGCAATGGCCTTTACACAGCGCTAATAAGAGATCCGGTAAAGCAGGGGTCACCAAACTTTTTTCTCTGGGGGCCACATTATCGTTCCTGACTGTGATGGGGGGCCGGGGCCGGGTCAGCTATATAACATAGAATCGTATGACCCAGACCAAAATGACCACCAGCAGGCCTCATTGTGTAGTAGAGATTATAGCCTGGCACAGCCATCCCCACTACTATATCCACACTACTATATCAACACTTGATTCCTGGCACATATTTGTTTATCTTTACTAGTGGTTTGCAAAAGTTGTAATCGAGTCTTCACACTTTTTTTTATTTTAAGTTATTCTTCACAAATAATCGTTGGTCCACTGTTCTTTGAAAACTCTGCACTCTCTTTTAGGGGTGGAACTGTACACAGAAGTCACGGTTCGGTTCATACCTCGGTTCAGACATCACGGTTGGGTACAAGCAAAGCAAAAATGCAGAAGGCTTGTGCATGTCTCAGGCTGGACCACCAAAAGAAAAATAAATGTCTTAAGCCTTGTATTTATTTTTTTTTAAATAAGTTTTATTAATAAAGTAAAGGCATAGTACCAGTTTATTTGTAGTGCACTGACAATAGTTTTATATAATTAGTTAATTAATTCAATTAAAAAAAATACCTTGATATGTTAGGTAATTGTACCTGAATTAATTGAAAATTAATCTGCTACATTTCAGATTAATATATTTGTTTTCCTTAAAAATGTAATTAACAGTAACTTAAACACTTTGCAGTTTGAAAGATGTCCTGCATAAACTAAATGACGGAGTATGTTTTTATGTTTCCACTGTTCGATCGTGGCCGCGTCAAACACACACGCACACACACACACACACACACACACGTACACACACACAAAGTAAACACTTTACGACTTTTCGATCGCGCCCACACCTCTCTCTCAACATAGCATTGCAATCTTTACACCGCAGCCTGCTTCAGAGCTTCAGAGCTAAGGCGGAGCTACAGATTAGGTGTCCCTAAGAATCCGCGTATCTAACAGTAGTTCCGCATTACATTAATTAAATTGCACGCAAGTTTTATTTATTTTTATACCGTGTATTCTCCGTGTAAATGTATGCACCAAACTGTGACGCCCATACCATGACGTACCGTCCATGACAACTTTTGGGGATTGCCTCATAGGGCCGGTTCAAGTAGTGGGGGGCAGAGGGGCTGGGGGGCCAGTCAAAGGGGGGTGGCGGGCCTGAGTCGGCCCGCAGGCCTTAGTTTGGTGACCCCTGCGGTAAAGAAAGCATTTGAATTCTCCACAGAATAAACGTTTACATTTCTCCGTTATTAACGGATCAAACAGCGCTGACATGGAAACCAGGAAGAAACATTGTGCCTTGAATGAACTTGTCCACAGATCAGCAACATTCACTATGGATATCTGAACTAAAATAAACCTGTTTATAACTAGCCTACTACAATATTACATTTCATTTTTTCCAAGGAGCTGTTTGTTTTATATGGTCCTAGTCAATCATAGCTCCAGAATTGCTCAAAGTAATAATAAAAAAAAAAAACATACTTTATGATGTTAGTTTTAATAATAAAAAAAAAAAAAGAAATAAAGAAAATTTCTCTGGCATTTCTTTCTTTTTGCTGTATCAAAAACGTACCGAACCGTACCGTGAATTTTGTGAACCGTTACACCCCTAATATATATATATATATATATATATATATATATATATATATATATATATATATATATTTATATATCTTTTTTCTTTTTCTTTTTCTATTGTGATATATTTATGCATAATATTGAAATGTTATTTTTATAATTTTTTTATTGTTCACTTTTATCTACCTGTACGTATATGTTTGTATATGTCTATTGCTTTGGCAATATTGTGCTATTGTGCACAGTCATGCCAATAAAGCTCATTTGAATTGAATTGTGTGTGTGTGTGTGTGTGTGTGTGTGTGTGTGTGTGTGTGTGTGTGTGTGTGCGTGCGTGCGTGTGTGTGTGTGTGTGAGAGAGAGAGAGAGAGAGCATGTGTTCAACACACACAATCACAGTAATCCTGTTCACTGTTTATATATATATAGTGTGTGTGTGTGTGTGTGAGAGAGAGAGAGAGAGAGAGAGAGAGAGCATGTGTTCAACACACACAATCACAGTAATCCTGTTCACTGTTTATATATAGAGAGTGTTTGTGTGTGTGTGAGAGAGAGAGAGAGCATGTGTTCAACACACAATCACACAGTAATCCTGTTCACTGTTTGTATATAGAGAGAATGTGTGTGTGTGTGTGTGTGTGTGTGTGTGTGTGTGTGTGTGTGTGTGTGTGTGTGTGTGTGGACATACATTTTCGTGGTCCTGCTGTAATCCTGATCTTTCCTCCATGATCCACACTACAAAACACACAGAGACAGAATTGATTTATTTTCTTTTGGATGATAGAATGATACACTGTCACAGTTGAACACACATGAACACCACCACAATATCGTAAATTACAAGTTGTGGTCGTGTCAGTGAGAAACATGGCGGAATACCACAATAATTAAAGGTATTCAGCATTGATATTATCAGGCTTTTCTAGCTAATTGCCAGCAAAGAAAATGATGGCATTATATTATAACAATTTAATATGTAACGATACAGTTTGCAGTGGCTTCATAAATTATAATTAAAAACATAAAAAAACTAGAAATAGAGTTTAAGAACCTTGCTGTATTTTTGTGTAATTAATTCCCACCCAGCAAAAACTCGTTGAAAAGACGTCGAAAAGACGACATTGCCAGTCGTCTAAACAACGTTAAAATTTGGTTGAAAAGTGAAAGGTGAAAAGACGTCTTTTTCAGGTCGTTGAAAAGACGACAATAAAATGACGTCCCAATCGCGTCTAAATTAGGTTGTAAAGTGAGTTGAAAAGACGTCTTTTTCAGGCCTAATTTCAACCGTGAATTCATGATTATATTTAATATTCATAATACGAAAATTCACAAAAGAGTTTATAAAACCATTTATTGACACATCAAATACATCTTTCACATAAAAAAACACTTTCCTGATCACATCTTAAGCCTGCATTTTATCAAGCATACCCTAAAAAAGTTATATTGTGAAATATTACTACAATAAAAATAACTTTTCTTAAATATACATGTAAATATACAGTATAAAGTGTGTAATTTATTCCTGTGATCAAAGCTGAATTTTCAGCATCATTACTTCAGTCTTCAGTGTCACACGATCCTTCAGAATTCATTATAATATGATTATTTGATTCTCAAGAAACATTTATGATTATTATAAGTTATACAGCTTCATATTTTTGTGGAAACTATGATACAGTTTTCAGTATTCTTTGAATAGAACTTTCAAAAGAGCAACATTTATTTGAAACATTATTTTTTTAAACAATTTTTAAAGTTTTTACTGTGACTTTTCTGTATAAACATTTTTTCAAAACAATAAATCTTTAAAATATTTATAAAACAGAACAATGACCAATTATAACCACATTAGAAAACATTAAAGGGATAGTTCACACATAAATTTAAATTCTGTCATTAATTACTTACCCTCATGTCGCTCCAAACCCATAATACTTTTGTGGAGAGCACAAATGAAGATATTTTTAACAGATGCCTTGTGTGCGTAAACAATTACATCTTTATTCACAAATGATGTATCTCCGACGCATAAGAGGGTCGGCTCTCTCGCCAACACAACCCTGATGAATCGTGGCGTATATTTTGTGAATAAAGATGCCATGGTTTTTTTTTTTGCACACACAAAGCATTCACTTCGCTTCATAAAGTTGAGGTTAAACCACTGGAGTCATATTGATTATTGTTATAATGTCTTTACTACCTTGAAAGTTGTAGTGGCATAAACTGTGAAATGGAGGGACAGAAAGCTCTCAGATCTACATTTGTGTTTCAAAGATGAATGAAAGTCTTACAGGTTTGCAACGACATGAAGGTGAGTGATGAAAATGTTTGGTTAAATTTGACGCATTAGGTAAATCAGTTCCTCAGGGGCACGAGTATCTCTTCCTGATCTCTGATCTGCTCCTTCCTTCCACCATCCCAATCCTGGATTATTGAGCCACGACAGAAGTTTCCACTTTGAATGCTTTTAGCCTGGCTGTTTTTTCTTCAGCATCTAAAGTGAGAAAGAAAACAATAACCAAAATGTAAATGTAAAAAAACAATGGTTGTCCAAAATGTGAAGTATACACTTGAGGTTTCCCTCTACATATTTGTGCAAGATTTCAGTCATAGATAAATTGTAAATGTTTGCTTGATTAGACATTACCTGTCTAGCGACGTATGTTTATGCTGAAATATAATATTGGTTTGTGAATTGGTTTGGTTTGTTAAAATCCCCTATCACATGTCATTTTGTAGCGAACTGTCTTGTGTGATTAAAGTTTTGAGCTTCAGAACTGTCGATAACATAGTGAGTTTTTAGGGAGCGAATGTTTCAGTGCACTTTAAGAATTTTGTGATTAAGACGGCCTTTAACCACTGACTACTGAGCTAGAGACCTGAGTGATATGCACCCAGAGTTATGCACCTTGATTAGCTTGTTCAGGTGTGCTGGTCTAGGTTGGAGTAAACCTCTGCATGTAAGTGGACCTTGAGAACAATGTTGAGATCTCCTGCAATATGTTCTGAACTTACAACACTGGTGTCCAGACCAAAGTCCTGCAGAGTTTCTGGTGGTCCTGGATCAGCTGCTCAGGTCTGCTTAATTGGGTTTGGAGCTAAACTCTGTGAAGCTAAACAAACTGTAAAGGGGAGAAGACAAACAATATTATTATGTTATAAATAATTTGTTCTGTGTTCATCTGCTTACCTGTACAAAGTATGCATCATGAATAAGCGGTATATATTGAATTTGACCTTTTAATTACACTGTTTTACTACATTAATACTAACTACAAACCTGATAAAAATGGCTGGTGGGCGTAATGGTGTGACGTCACGTGATAACTATGAATTAACCATACAGTGCGTACTTTTAGGTTAAATAAATTAGCTTATTTCCATTCATCCAGTGACCAATTGTCAGCAAAACCTTTACAAAACTATCAAAATATCTCATCTACACATAAGATGTGATTACAAGCCCAAACTTACAGCTCAAGTCTATAGTTAACCTAACGTTACCTCTAACGTTAGATAGCTAGATGCTAACGGACTTTTTCGAAGACACTAAACCATTTCTATAAAATAAATATTCAACGGAAGCGAGTGATTTACATGAAAGAAAGTCTCAGAAACATTTGTATGTACTATTTGTGTAATTTTATGGACTGAACTTACCTTAAAGTAGTTAAAACCACAGTGAGAGACGTACGTTTCGCTGATTGTCAGTTGAGCTGCAGTCTCGTTTCCATGGTAACGCCCTCCGCTCCAGTTCAAATGCGGCTTGAATGTTCAGCGCGCGCGCCCATTAAAACACGTAGAAGTCACGCAGCATTTACATACATTTAGATTGATGGAGTGAATTATTTGATAATCAGCTAAAATATCCTGAAACCTGATGTATTATTAAGTGGATAGTAGGCCTGTGGCCATCGCAAACTGTAAATGGAATGAAAATATGAAAGCATTGAAAATGTAAAACATGTTTGAAGTCATTTATATATATAATAGGCTACATTATAATATAATATATAGGTCTACCTTTAGAAATGGTAAACGTGGTGTAGAAATAAAATAGCAAAAACTACATGATATAATTATGAACATATTTTCTCATAGGCTACACAAATTTACAGATGTAACACGAGGAACAGCTTAAGTATTTTTAAATGTATTTCAAATATACAAAATGTATTTCAATATATTTAACAGTGCTTCACATATATGTGAATATATTATTAGTGCTGTTGTTTATCGGGGTCTACGCAGTGCTTCATTTGTAAAGGGAGGATCCTCCCCTTACACTGCCTAGTTTACAGTGCCAGATAATTTTTAACATGTGCTGAGGGAGTGCTAGATCATTGACGGGGGGGAGCTGCGCAAAACTTGGCCACTAAATATTTAATATTCAGTTATGTTATTAATCACAATTAAAGTTTTAATTTCATTAAATTGAACAAGCGCAACATTCAGCATTCAATCAAATATTCTAAAGGCTATTATTAACAATACTGTTATTTTAACACAATATCTCATTATTTCGACATAATATGTGTGCGTGCAACAAAGATGTGCATTTGTAAATCCGGTGACGCGTGTATTGATTTTTATTAATAAACAAGTGTTTTCTCTGATAGTGTCGACTCGGCTGCAAAGATGAAGTTGACGATCGCCATCTCCGTGTGAACGCGCCTATAGAGAGAAATGCACATAAATAGGCCTAATGGATTACATAATCATAGAGTAGCCTTTTTCTTTTTTCGTTTTGAATTATTTCGTTTAAAGACATTTCAAGCTTTGTGTATTTGATGTATTTTTCATGTCTGTGTGAGGCATACACTGAGTTTCGTTAAGTTAGGATGAGATGCGCTCCAGTTCACGTGTAATGCAAGTGACCGCACGGGCGCCTCCATGCTTGTCTGTTATATTTGCTTCTTATTAATTAAATCCAGGCATGGTTGATGAAAAATTGATTAAAATTAAGATACAATTTATACAAAACGAAATTCACTTTAAAGAAAGGTTTTCTACAAAACAAAACTTGATGAAGTGGTCAAAATCATGTCTGACCTGCATGTTTCATATTGCGCATCCTATCTTACTCGGTCGTGCTGTTCACTTTTCATAATCAACATAAATGGAAAATAAAAATAACACTATAATATTTTAACAAATATGAAACTAAATGCACTTTTTTTAATGGCTACAACAGTATAGTAGGCCTACATACTCTCTCTTTGTACAAATTGCTGCACATTCATTTAATTCTGAATTTTGCACACACAAGTTGAAAGGCATTTGTTCAAAATCATCAAGTTCACGGATAATTGTGCGTGCATTTAGGCTATACATATATTTAACTAAAATATATTTAATTATCATTATTATGATACTAAAATCATAATGCTATGTACAAAAAATCAGATGAGCCCAGAATATGAACGCAATTACACGTTAGGCATTTTCCTCCCATAGAAAACCATTATAAGAACGCTTAATGTGGCTTAATGCAGATTAGAATGTCCCCTATTTTGTCGAAATAACGAGATATTATGTCAATACTAGGCTACTGCTGTGTCCACCGTGGTCTCCACATTCTTGATCAGCGGAAACGATTTTTGCTTGTTTGGGATCTGACTGGCCAGGATTATTGCCAAATCATGTAGGTATTTATATGGTTTGCGAACGTATAGGTGCTTACAAATAATGTATTTCTGGCATGTGCAGTGACACGTAACTTTGAAACTATTTCTACAATATTTCTTCACTTGCTACAATAGACTTTAATTGTATTTATGCTACATTAGGGCTATATGTGGTCCAAAACAGACGAGCGTCTTGGGTTAAATAAACAAAGCCAAATTTTCAAGTCTTTTTTGGGCTAAAATTGGACCAAATCAGACGGACCAAACAAAGCCCAATTTTCAACGTCTACGTTTGGGCTAAATTTGGACCAAATCAGACGGACTAAACAAAGCCCAATTTTCAACGTCTATGTTTGGGCTAAATTTGGACCAAATCAGACGGACTAAACAAAGCCCAATTTTCAACGTCTATGTTTGGGCTAAATTTGGACCAAATCAGACGGACCAAACAAAGCCCAATTTTCAACGTCTATGTTTGGGCTAAATTTGGACCAAATCAGACGGACCAAACAAAGCCCAATTTTCAACGTCTATTTTTGGGCTAAATGAAGACTATGACGGGCCGACTTGATTTAGCCCAAAAAACAACGTCTTAATGACGTCTGGTGCTGGGTGGGTTAGAGCAGCGGTTTTCAATAGGTGAGGCGCGCCTCCCCTGGGGGGCGCCAAAGAGTCACAGGGGAGGCGCGACATGTGAAGAAAAAATAAAAATAAACCATATACTCGCGTCGCGGTATTCTGGGTAAAAGCTACGCGGGATACTTGCGTCGCGGTACAAACGAGTGGACTGATTACTGACAAGTAGTAATGCTGACAGATTAAGCAATGACTCCTTCTGGCTCAACGTGTGCCGTTGCACAAACAACACTCGAAAACTGAAGGATTTTATGAATGGCACCTGACTGTTTTCAACACAAAAGTTAGTGTAGGCCTGTTATGTATCCTGATTGACTTTATGATTAGTTATCTGTTTTGCACATGCATCGCCACAGAGTTAACCATTTCAGACAGTACCGGACAGCCTCTGTCTTGTTCGATTCACGTGTGTGGGCGTTACGCACAGCTCAGTGTGGCCGCTCCAATTTACCTTCAATGAAATCTGTCAAAACGCGTCAAAAGAGGGAATGCATTTACGCAGAACAGGGCCATAAACGCGCAGAAAACGTGGCCGTGTGTGTCTGGAGTTCAGCGAGCTATGAAATATCTGATATTCCTATTGTCAAATACATGCAAGTGGAAGTGTATTGTTGTTTAAACGCCTTTATAAAGATCGCGTTAGTTGAGCTGTATGCGCGATGGGCGCCGGCATGTTAGTTTGTGCCGCAGACGCAGTTCAGAGAATCGGATCTGTTGGATTTACAACACGTGAAATCATCCACTTCTCCCGAAATACATAAAAGTAAGTGGCTGGTGAGCTGGGAGAAGAATAGAGTAAACATTAAAGTTACTTACACAATGTATAAATAAAACGAGTCGAATTATAATGGAAAGGATTATTAGGCCTATTACCTCTTCCATAGACATCAGTGTGTATTTTACAAATTCTAAATGTATTGTTTTTTTAGCCTAGCCTACGTATGTGAATTTATATGTCTGAAACCTAAAATAAACAGTATGTGGTTGAAAACACTGAAAAGTTGCGATATATGACAGCTCTGAGCGCGCTTGTCTCTGGCTAAATTCAACATTTGATTTTAATGTGATGCACTGACCGTTCTGATCGTACGTGCGAAAGGCTAAAAACAAGAAATGTTATGATACAAAATTTTGAAATGTAGGCTTAAATCAAACACATTTTAATTCAAATTTTGTATATATATATATATATATATATATAACGGAAAACAAAAACAACGAAAAAACAGCTGGCTGACCCCTAGAGGGGTGGGGAAAAGGGGGGATCCAACGTCTATTCCTTGACCTGTTGCCCAGCACTCTACGCAGAAAGAGTGTTTCTTGTACTTAGAAAAAACTGCAATACAAAATGTATATATTTTTTTTATATTTTTTTTTTTAAGGGGTAGGCCTATGTTTATTTTTTTCAATCATTTGAAAATTAATTTGAGAATTAACTTGAATGTGCCTAATAGACTGTTGTAGCCATTATATAAGTGCATTTAGTTTGTTAAAATATTATAATGTTATTTTTTTTTCATCTATATGTTGCTTATGAAAAGTGAACACCATGAGTAAGATAGGATATATCGGGGACATGGAGTGGGTCAGACATGATTGACCACTTCATAAAGTTTTGTTTTATAGAAAGACTTTTAGTTTAAAGTGAATTTCGTTTTGTATAAATTGTATCTTAATTTTAATAAATGTTTTAATAAATCAACAAATTGCCTGGTTTTAATAAATATAAATATAGCAGTCAATATAAATCATGGAGACGCTGGCGCGCCGCAGTCACTTTGCACGCGTGATCATAAATTCATATCTCATATCTCTTTAATTTAAACTATAAATGAATCGAAACTCAGTTTATGCCTCTTAACGTTATACATGAAAAATATTTAAGAAAGCTTTACATTTCTTTAACGAAACTATTCAAAACGAAAAGAAATAGCTAACGTTACTCAGTGTAATCCATGATGTGCATTTCTCTCTATAGGCGCGTTCAATACGGAGATGGCGATCTTCAACTTAATTTTTGCAGCTGACACAGACAGAAAAGACTAACTTAGTTTACTGATACAAATCAACGCACGAGTGTCACCGGATTTACAAATACACATCTTATTCTTGCTTGATGCACACACTCTCAGCACGCATACTATTATGTCGAAATCAAACTTTTTTAAAACAAATTTTTATTAAGCTTTAACAAAAACAAAAAGGTACATTAACAATTCAATATAACTGTCGAAATCGAACTGATAGCAGTAATTCAGGCCAACGCAAACCGGAAGTTTGTTATCGGCTTGTTGTTCTACGTTGCCATAGCGATCATTTGAAAACAGCTCTACTGATATCTGTAACTCTGCGTGTATTAGCTTTAAAAAATGCATCGTTTCCTTGTCCAAAGTCAACAGAAGTCAGCATTAAAGGAGGAGACAGGACCCAGCAAAAAACGTAGGAAATATGATCCTGAATACTTAAAGTTAGGATTCACCTGGTCGGGGTCCGAGGCCGCACCTCTACCGCAGTGTGTGGTCTGCAAGGAGGTGCTGGCAAATGATAGCATGAGACCATGCAAACTTCGGCGTCACATTGAAACCAAGCACACAAATTTAGTGAACAAGCCCGTTGAGTTTTTTGAGAGGAAGCGTGATGATTTGCAGTCACAAAAAACAATAATACAGTCGTTTGGCACTGTTAACATAAAGGCGACAGAAGCATCGTATCATGTCGCGCTACGTATAGCGAAGGCAGGCAAACCCCATAACATTGGCGAAACATTGCTACTCCCTGCAGCTAGAGATATGTGTTCAGTGATGCTGGGAGAAGCAGCTGCTGCTAAACTTGACGCGATCCCCATGTCTGACAATACCATCCAGCGACGAATATCAGACATGGCTTGTGATGTTAAAGAGCAGGTCCTGGACTGTGTTCGTGAAAGCCCCTTTCATGCCATTCAGCTGGATGAGTCCACTGACGTCGCACACTGTGCTCAACTGATGGTGTACGTTCGCTTTATCAAAGACCTCAGTGTGCAGGAAGAATTTTTTTTTTGCGTTCCTCTACCTGCCCGCACAACAGCTGACGAACTTTTCAAGGCTTTGAATAACTTTTACCAGTCCAATTGCCTTGACTGGGGCCGGTGCTGTGGGATATGCACTGATGGGGCAAGAGCACTGACTGGCCGTCACAGCGGTCTGGTAAAACAGGTGCAGGCAGTTGCCCCTGCGGCTGTCTGGAAGCACTGCATTATCCATCGTCAGGCTTTAGCAACAAAAAGGATGCCCCAAGAATTGCGTGCAGTTCTTGATGAGGCTGTCAAAATTGTGAATATAATTAAATCGCGTGCCTTAAACGCCCGTCTATTCTCAATTCTCTGCAATGAGATGGGCGCTAACTTCCAGCAGCTGCTCCTGCACTCCGAGGTCAGGTGGCTCTCTCGGGGCAAAGTCCTCACCAGGCTGTGCGATTTGCGCGAAGAAGTTCTCCTCTTCCTCACCGAGATTAACTCCCCACTGGCAAAACATCTGGCAGACATGAACTGACTTGCTATGTTGGCCTATCTCTCCGACATCTTTGATAGGATCAACTCCCTCAACACCTCTCTCCAGGGCAAAGAGTGCCACGTCTTTTCGGCACACGACCAAGTGTCTGGGTTCAGGAAAAAACTGGACTTGTGGTGTGCTCGTGTTGAACGAGGTTCTGTGGAAATGTTCCCAACCCTGGAGGATGTTGCGGAGAAGACAGGGCTGCCTCTTAATTCTGTCCAACCGGTCATCATTGCGCATTTGAATGGGTTGCGTGAACAGTTTGGCGAGTATTTTGGAGAGGACGCAATGGGAAATCAGTGGGTGAGAAATCCGTTCTCTTTCCCCACCACACCCAGTGATGGACTGAGCCTGCAGGAGGAGGAGGCCCTGGTCGATCTCAGCTCGAATGTGGACTTGAAGCAGAGACTGGTAGAAATGCCGATCACGCGTTTCTGGTTGTCTGTGGAGAGCGAGTTCCGCCAGATCTCCACTAAGGCTATGAAAGTCCTAATCCCCTTCACCTCCACTTACTTGTGTGAGTGTGGGTTTTCCGCACTGACCATGATTAAAAACAAATACAGATCAAGGCTGCAGGTGGAGGACGACGTCCTCATTGTTCCCACTGATATGGGCGGTTAAATTCAAAGTTCAAAATTCAAATGACCTGAATGACACGTGCAAATGACGTGTATGACACGTGCAAATGACGTGAATGGTGCATTTTGTTGGCTGTTTAAATCTGAAATTTTATGTGGCTGAAAAAAAAAAAAAGTAATGCAAATCTGTTTGATCTGATAACATGCCTTAAATGCAGTTGACTGTTATGTGTTATTATGCGTTCCGTGAACAAAAAGCGTTATCGTTCATTGATCAGAGAGCTGTCCATTGTGCTGATTTTGTTTGAGACGATGTGCATTCAAATGTGCGCTTAAAGAGATAGTTCACTTTAAAATGAAAATTCTGTCATCATAGGCTACTCACCCTCAAGTTGTTTCAAACCTGTATGAATTTCTTTCTTCTGCTGAACACAAAGGAAGATATTTTGAAGAATGTCAGTAACCAAACAGTTAACTGGTCCCATTGACCTCCATAGTGTATATAGTGTATACACTATATACAATAGTGTATGTTTGTTCCCACCAATCGCTGCACAAGTTAAGGGTACGTATGATGACGTAAGCACATTAGTGCGAGCCCTCCCGGAACCCATAGAGAATGCATTGCAGTGCCTGCAGTTCGAAAAAAAACATCTTTGAATGTAAGTCTATGGGAACACTCTGGGCGATTCTCAGCCAGAGTGAAATCGCCCAAAAAGAGGCGGTACCAGAGAATGTCACAGAACGTGACATGGCGCTGATTGGACTAGACATTCTCTGACTATATCCAGAGGCAGATTACAGTGACGTCTAGCGTAACTCTGTGGTTGAATGCGATTGTGAATGTGATTGAAAAAGTCCCTTTGACACTTTGGTGGTGCGTGGCCCAATCGCCCTAATGAAGGAACCGCCCCTGGTTCTGTGATTTTTAAAAGTAGCCTCAATTAGGCCTGCATAAAGTTGGAAGTTATTTGCTGTTGCAAAGAATCATTTATGAATGCACTTCTTAAAAAAAAAAGGTAAATAAAATACAATATTAAAAAATATTTACATTTTATCAGTTGTTATTGAAACTCATCATTGCCTGGATTTCGGAACACACAGAAGATGGCATTTACTGCCAAGGCGTGTGTGGGTTAGGGCAGGCGGACAGGATTTTGGGGAAGGGGGGGCTCGGTTGTCCTTACCTACTCTAAGGGGAGGCTCACATTCACCCAATTTGAAAACCCCTGAATTAGAGAAAGTACACTGCAATTTTACTAAGAGGAAAATGACTTGAACGCAGTGCCGTTGTAAACATGAACTTCCCACCTCATAAGTATGAACTTCTTTTAGATTTAAGGTTAACACAAGCCAGAACTTATTCTAAACAATGGAGATTTAGGTCACATTTACTTTCTGATAACAACTTCAAATATTTCCTCACATCTCATTTAAATATATATTTTGAAATAAATTACAATATTTCTATTAGCAGCATCACACTGTGGGAGGCATTCAAAGCTTATATCCATAGACTAATAATTTGCATGCGTGTCAGTTGAGGAGATCTGAGGATGGCAGGATGGCAGAAAAGTTAATATTTAACTTTCTAAACTACACCTCCAATATTCTCTGACCCTTTCACCCACAATTTATAAAATCAACCGTCTCCAATTTCATTCAAAGTATAGCTTACTTCTAACTCACAAAGTTGAAAAGCAATTGTTGAGTGTTAGGCAGCATTATTTTTGGTGAAAAAGCTGGCAAATCACTTGCTTTTTCAATATTGAGATCTAGACTGGTCCCTAAAATTAAATCTTCTAATGGTGAAAATTTTGACCCAGAGGAAATTCATTTCAAAATACTATTATTCCTTTATTCCTCAGAATGTAACTCAAAATTGTGGAATGGCCCAAGCATTTTGATCAACTAATATTCCCCTGTGTTACCGATGGCTCCACAAATGATTTGGACAGGCCTGTGTCTACCACAGAAGTACAGACCACAGAAGAGGCAATTCATTCACTCACCAGGCAAATCTCCTGGCCCTGATGCCTTTACCATCGTATTTTATACGTGAATAATAAAGTGAATAATTTATTTTTGTAGGAAAATCATGGAAATGTTTTTTTTCTGTTATATTTTTTGTAATGTTTTTTTCTGTTATTTTATTTTCTTTTTGGTTCTTTTGCTGTTGTAGGCTGTCAGTACCTCTGAAATAACTGAACTTCAATGCAGTCAAGACCTGCCTAGAACTACTTTACCTGTGCGTTTACTGTAAATAATTGCACACCTTATAATGTTCGTTAGCCAATCAGAATGAAGCATTCAACAGCCCTGTTGCATAACTAGAGCTAATCCTCTGTAAATTCTCAGT
This sequence comes from Squalius cephalus, assembly GCA_022829025.1. Lineage (NCBI taxonomy): Eukaryota > Metazoa > Chordata > Actinopteri > Cypriniformes > Leuciscidae > Squalius > Squalius cephalus. The sequence goes on along the minus strand of CM040794.1, from coordinate 16,727,285 downwards.
CAGAACGTTTGTAAATGTAGTAATATGAGTAATTGTAGTAATGTGAGTAATAAGTGAAGATTGAAATGCTGTGTTTGGAGTTGTTTAATCAACTCTTCATGCTCTACATACTTGAGTTTATCCAGTCTGTAGTTTGGATCATCCAGTTTATCAATGAGCAGCTTGACTCCTGAATCTCCTGGGTGATTGTAGCTCAGATCCAGCTCTCTCAGGTGTGAGGGGTTTAAACTCAGAGCTGAAGACACATAACCACAGCCTTCCTCTGTCACCATACAGCCAGACAATCTACAAAGATATACAGCAACAGTCCACATGACATTAGTTTGGCAATCAGACTTTACTACCACACATCTTGGCTGTGTTTGAATCTAAGAATAAATATATATTTATATATTTTTATTTTCAAAATTACTTTATTTTGAATTGAAAATATATAATTTACATGTAGACAACAAACATTAACAGTCATACAAATAACAGTGAATGTGTGCATATTTCAAAATAAATTATTATTTGCAAATATTTCAAATGCATTAATTTACAATGAATTATAGTTTCTACTTGCTAATAAATTCTTAATTTCCCTTAAATTTCTTCAAAAACGATTTAAAAAAAAAACAGTTTAATGCACTTTTACAATAATACCAGGATACATATACTGGAGAATAGTGAAAAAGATATGAAGCTCAAAACATCTCTCAGCCAGTCATCAAAAGATGGAGGGGGATTTTGTTTCCATAGCAGAAGAAAGCGCCGTCTAGCTAATAATGTTGAGAAGGCAAAAGCCTTTGCAGCATTTCCAGACAAGCCAGTGACATTTGGAGAAAGTCCACAAAGTGCAACCAAAGGGCAAGGCTCAATCTGTCTCTTTGTCACTAATATGCCAAAAAGAAGTTAAGGATGGACATAACCAAAACATATGTAGTAAATCAGCAGGGTCATGATGGCAACGATCACAGAGATTACTTATTACTTATTACTAATCTCCTAATTAAATATTACTTGTGGACCTGATGGTATCAGCTGCAGGACACTAAAGGTGTGTGCTGATCAGTTGGCACAGCCCTTTCATAGGATGTTCCAGCTGTCACTAGATACAGGTGTTGTTCCCAGTTTATGGAAACAATCCCTAATAGTGCCTGTGCCTAAAAACAATAGACCTAAGGAACTCATGGATCTGCACCCTGTTGCCCTTACTTCTGCACTTATGAAATGTTTTGAAAAAATCATTTTAAAACAACTTCTCCATGAGGTTTCACCTCCTTTAGACCCGAATCAATTTGCCTATCGTGCAGAGAGAGGTGTTGAGGATGCGCTGCTATCCTTGATTAACAGCACTCATGAGCACCATGAGCATGCTGAGAGCCTGGTCAAGATTGTGTTCATTGACTTCAGCAGTGCTTTCAATACGATCCAACCCCACCTGCTGGTGAGAAAATTGGTGCATTTGGGAGTAAATCCCCAATTGATTTTATGTATCTATGACTTCTTGACGGACTGTAGTCATTTATACTGTATCATCCAAAAAAATTATAAATATACAGGGGCACCACAAGGATGTGTTCTGTCGCCCATCCTATACACATTATACACCAATAACTGTCAAGCTTCTTCTTCAGCCTACACCTATTTTAAATATGCTGACGACACAGCACTGGTTGGTTTTTTAAAGTCTGACATTTCTTCTGTTAGTGGATTTCAGAGGGAATTACTGGGTTTCACTCAGTGATGTTCTGATCATTTTCTTGAAATCAATGTGAGGAAAACAAAAGAGATGGTCATAGATTTGAGCAAAAACAGAATAATAGTTCCCCCCTCTAAGATCAATGGTGAATTAGTGGAGAGTTAGTAATTAGTGGTCTCAATCTATAAATACTTGGTTATATAGTATACATACTTGGGAGTTGAAATTGACTTTTAATGAATGTGCACTGAACAAAACTAAGAAAATGCATTAGTGGATGTACTTCCTTAGGGAACTATATATTTTTTTCTATATAACTATATAATAAAAGACAGACACATTCTTGTAATGTTTTATAAAAGTCTCCTCCAGAGTGTTATGTCCTTTGGCCTTATCTGTGTGTTTGGCAACATGCATGTTAAGGACCAAAAGAGACTGCAGCGCATGATCAAGATGGCCAGTAAGATCATCGGACTTGACCAGGTGTCTGCAGCTCAGTTGTCCAATGAAAAAAGACTTATCTTAAAAAAGACTGATCAAATCCTCAATGACCCCACTCACTCTCTCTATCACAAATTTATGAAAAGTAATAGGTCAACTGGTAGAATTTTACAACAGAGAATTAGAACAGAAAGGTACAATAAATAATTTGTACCTACGGCGATCAGATTGTATAATGATCAAGCACATCGCAAGCTATCACATTTTTAGCTACCTGATAATATTAGTCATTTTAATGTTAGATGTTGGACTGTGATTGTCATTTCTGCAGTATTGTTATTTTTGTATATATTGTCACTGTTCATTTCTGTTATTGTTAATTCTTTTTTTATAAATATGTTTACTGGTTTGACTGTCACAGTGTCTGGTTGGTGTTCCCTGGGTGTCCACTAGAGGTCTCTTCCAATACCGTCACCATCACATTAGGAACTGCATTTCCCATAAGACTATGCCTGTACTCATTACTGGTAATTTGCACACAGCTGTTTCCACTCACATTGTTTGTATCTTCTTATTTATACCCTGTCTGTTTCATTCATTGTCATGGAATCCTTGTTTAATGTCACTCGCACTTCGGAGATCTTTTGCCTGTTTTGTTTCTTGTTTTGGACTGCCTTTGTATGGATTTTTGACCCTTGGCCTGGATGATTTACGATTACGGATTATCCTATTAAATTTGCACTTGGGTCTATCTATTTGTGTGCGTGTCGTGACAGACTGTGGTGTCTCTGTTTTTAGAGAATATGTTGTGACAAGGGCACGTAATGAATGACCACATGAATTTCCCCATGTGGGATAATAAAGTTCAACTTGACCTTGAGTAAAATATTTCTGCACTCGTTGGAGGAGCGTGGTAAAGTTATCCTTGAAGAGATCAAAGCACTTACGTGTAAATATTACTCCTAAATATTTAAAAATATGGGAAGCAACTTTAAACATTGAAGCACTCGTTGGTAAATCATAAATTGGAAAATGTATTGGATATAACTCAATTTTATTTATATTCAATTTATAACTGGAGAAGAGGCTAAAAGAATAAAAAATTCTCAAAACTTCGGGTAAAGAAACATCTGGATCGGAGATATAGAGCAACACATCATCGGCGTATAAGGAAATGGTGTGAACAGCACCAGCTTTCCTAATTCCCTGTATGGCCTGCTCACTACGAATGGCAATTGCCAAGGGTTCAATTACCAATGCAAAAAGCATGAAAGTGACAGTGAGCAGCCTTGTCTAGTGCCACGTTTCAAAGGGAAAAAAAAAAAGACGATACTCCATTGGTCTGGACTGAACATATTGGGGCGGAATATGAACGTGTTGCCAAAACCGAATTTCTGTAGCACACAGAAAAGGTAATCCCATTCCACCCGATGAAAGGCTTTCTCTGCGTCCAGAAGAGCCACTGATGGGTGAGAATTAGAGGAATAAATTATATTCAATGCCCTTCTTATATTATGAGACCGTAGTCTGTTTTGAATAAAACCAGTTTGGTAGTTGTGTATGATTGCCAGTAAAATCAACTCAAGACGCTTTGCAGGCATTTTAGCCAGTATCTTTACATCTATGTTCAAAAGACTGATTAGCCTGTACGAACCACATTCATGAGGGTCTTTGTCTTTTTTCAAAATCATAGAAATACAAGAATGACGAAGGGTTGGAGGCAGCCATTATTAATGGAGTCTAATAACATGTTTAGGAGCAGTGTTTTAAGTGTTTGAGAAAACATCTTTCTGCACAGGGAGCCCATCGAGCCCAGGGGTCTTGCCATTCTGCATACTCTGGATTGCTAGCACTATCTCCTCTGTGGAAAACGGTAATTCTAGCTCTTCTCTCATTGCGTCCGTTATTGTAGTTATGGGCAAAGGTTTTTACATTTTTCCTTTAACTGAAGCGCAAGAAGTTTACTTGGCTTGTCACCATACTCAAAAAAATGCATGTTTAGTCTTTAGCAATAACTTTTCTGCTTGATGAGTTGATAACATTAAAATCAGTTTGAAATTATCTATTTACACAGTCTGAATTTGAAATGATTCGACCCCGAGCTTATGCTTTCAAAGATTTGCAAATTATGGAAGATGAGGTCTCAGGGGTGGTATTTATCTCCAAAAAAAATATCTAAATGGGTTTTTAATGAATCACAAAATGCTTTATCAAAGAGCAGTAGAGAATTAAATCTCCAAATTCGAGAACCAAACATCTTATCCTGAAACTGTAGAGAAAGTGAAAGTGGAGCATGGTCAGATATAAGAATGCTGCCATATGAACAGGCCCCCACTTTAGACAGCAATTTATTGTCTAAGAAAAAGTAATCACTGCGAGAGTAATATGGTGGACATGAGAGTGGTACATTGCGGGTGTGTATTTGCAGCCTCTTACCGCTAAGAGGCGCTACAATCACAGCCTTTACAAAGTGTCAGTTTATTCTCTCTATTGCATAATCTGCCGCCGCGCCGCGGCTCATTGAGAGCGATTGAAAGCTGGTAGCAGATCAATTCAAATAAAACATTTAACGAATTCGTAATTACAATACTGAAATTTAATAAATATAATAATGAAAACATTTTCAACATAAAACATTGCAATAGAAAAAATATTAGGCTACATCAATGAGGCTTTGCATGACCATAAGATACTATATCATCAGCATTCAGACGATATAGCTCTGTGGTCAACGCAACAACATGAGCCTCGCGGAGCTTCATGCGATCCGAGATCGAATCTCAGTGTAGCCGACAGCGTGTTTTTCAAAATAGATCGAACAAATCAGAAAAAGACTTTCAATACAGTATTGCTTTCAATTAAAAAAATAAACGACTTCCGGTTATGAGTGCAGAATAGTCGCGCGCTCAGCCTGCTCCCGCAGTTTCATTTTTAATTTTGTTGCCAAACCTTAGAATTTTAATTTATACTGTCAACAAAAGTTTAATAAACTGTTTGTAATTGCTCGGAACACTTCATCATGTCTAAGGCTAAAGGAAAACACGCAGAAAAAGATAAGGAGAGTTCTTCAACGGCTAGCATTTCCATGGCTGACATTAGCTCACTGCTGGATGAACACAGAGAGGCCCTTTCGACTGATTTTAAATCCTCATTCGAGTCTCTTGCATCTACACTGGACAGCATTCATTCCACCATTACTGATCACGGGCAACGCATTGATTCTCTGGAAGTTAACGCCACCTCAGTTGACCAACGGCTTCAGCATCTCGAGGGCGCCTACTCCGCTTTGCAGAAAGACAACGAGTTGCTCAAGCTCAAAGTAGCTGATTTGGAGGGATGTAGCAGACGTCAAAACATTCGGATTATAGGCCTACCTGAATCGATTGAAGGTCCTCGTCCATCAACGTTCTTTTCTCAACTACTTGTTGATGTTCTTGGTACGGAGGTCCTCACTTCGCCCCCTGAGTTAGATCGTGCGCACCGGAGCCTCGCTCCTAAGCCGGCTCTGGGAGGAAGGCCACGGCCTGTTATCTTGCGTTTCCACGAATTCCAGGTTAAAGACGTTGTAATTCGCGAGGCTCGTAAACGGGTTGTCCTGCTTTATAAAGGCCATACGATTCGTCTGTTTGACGACTACAGCCCCGACGTGGTGAAGCAGCACGCCGAGTACAGAGGTCCCATGACTGAGCTATACAAGCGCGGGTTCAAGCCGGCTCTTCTTTACCCGGCCAGACTGCGCATCACTCTACCCAGCCGAGATAAAACATGGCTCCAGTCCGCTTCAGATGCTGTTAAATTCATCCAGGACCAGGACTTAAATGCAATAAAGTGTTTGATCACTTAAAACATTTAAACGCTAGAATTGCTTTTTTGCAGGAAACCCACCTTAAACCATCTGATCATCTTAAACTTCGTAGAGGTTGGGTAGGCCAGCTCTACCAAGTAAGCTCTTTTCAAGTAAGGTTCATGGGGCTGCAATATTAGTGCATAGGTCAGTACCTTTATCTGTCTCTAAAATCATATCGGATACCAATGGTAGCTTTATTATTGTTACAGGTAAAATTTTTGGCATTTCTCTGACGCTAGCTAATGTTTACGGTCCAAACTGGGATAATGAGGATTTCTATAAAAAAAAATCTTTTTTCAATTCCTGATATAGTGTCTAGTCAACTTATTCTCGGTGGAGACTTTAATTGCTGTCTGGACCCCTCACTCGATCGCTCATCCACTAAGCCCATCGCTCAATCTAAATCATCTAAAGTTATTCAACTGTTTATGGAGCAGTGTGCTGTCTCGGATGTATGGCGCTTCTTCAATCCCAGTGATAAGCAGTTTTCTTTTTTTTCTCCCGTACATGGTACTTTTATTCGAATTGACCTCTTTCTCATTGACAACAAGCTGCTTTCTTCTGTTAACAATTGTTTCTATACTCCTATAGTTATTTCATATCATGCTACTATCATAGTTGATTTCTCATTTCCTGGTGTGTCCTTTACGCGATCCCCGTGGCGTTTTAACTCGTTTCTTCTTACTGACCCGGATTTCATAAAAAACATTGATGGTCGCATTGATCTTTTCATTTCCACTAATGTTAATTCTGACGTGTCAGCGTCAACAATTTGGGAGGCATGCAAAGCTTATTTACGTGGAGAGATAATTTCTTTCTCTGCCTTTCGAAAAAAAAAACACTGTTGAAAGGAGTATCTCTATCTCCAGGGAATTGGCTGAACTGCAGTCCAGATGCGAGGATGCACCTGAACCCGAACTTATAAAATAATTGCTTACTAAAAAGTCTGAATTTGATATATTGGCTTCCGACGGTGCAATAGAAGCATTACTTAAGTCTCGTCATAGCTATTATGAATCTGGTGATAAGCCAGGCAAAATATTGGCTCACCAAATCCGACAATCTACCTCGGCTCAACATATCTTAAAAATTAATACTGTCAATGGCACAACTATTTACCCTCAAACTATTAATGACCAATTCAGGAATTTTTATGCCTTGTTATACACTTCTGAGTGTTCATCTGATGAGGCTCAGTTAGATAGTTTCCTTGGGCCCCTAAACATTCCTTCCATTGACCCTGAGACATCTTCTAGGATGGATGAGCTTTTTACGGTAGACGAATTTAAAGATGCGTTACACTCCAGGCAGAATGGGAAATGTCCGGGGCCTGATGGTTTTCCTATTGAATTTTTTAAAGCCTTTACAGATAAACTTTCCCCACTACTGTTAAATATGTTTAACGAATCTTTACAATGCGGCATACTCCCTCCTACTTTAAGACAGGCCACCATTTCACTCTTATTGAAGAAAGGCAAGAATCCACTTCTCTGTAGTAACTATCGCCCTATTTCTTTATTATATGCGGATGTTAAAATATTAGCTAAAATGTTGGCAAGGCGTCTAGAGGCTGTTTTTCCTTCAATCATTTCTACAGACCAAACTGGGTTTGTCAAGGGAAAGGCACTCTTTTCACAATTTCAGGCGTCTATTTGACATATTGTACTCTCCCTCAACTTCTACCACCCCTGAGCTGGTTATTTCAATGGATGCAGAGAAGGCATTTGATCGTGTGGAGTGGCCTTATTTGTTTCATACATTAAAAAAGTTTAGATTTGGCTGTAAATTTATCTCGTGGATTAAACTTCTTTATGCTTCTCCTTTGGCCCGTGTCCGCACAAACAATGATTACTCCGATTATTTTCCCCTTGGACGTGGTACTCGGCAGGGCTATCCCCTTTCCCCCTTATTGTTCGCCATCACTATTGAACCGTTGGCAGCGGCCCTTATATCTAGTCAAATGATGGGCATTATAAGAGGGGGCGCTGTGCACAAACTGTCTTTATACGCTGATGACCTTTTACTTTTCGTCTCTGATCCAGACAGATTTATACCCCACGTTTTAGATCTACTGAAGGAATTTGGACAGGTTTCAGGGTATAAACTGAATCTTCATAACCACTGGGTGGTGGTTGAGGAGAGACCCCTGATATGATTGTAAAGCGCTTTGGGTGTACAGTAGTACATATGAAAGCGCTATATAAATGCCTCATTCATTCATTCATTCATAAGAGTGAACTCTTGCCCATAAATTCCGCAGCCATAGCTTACCCTCTTTCAAAATTGCCATTTAAGACATCATTAAATCAATTCAACTATTTGGGCATCTGCGTAACTAAGAACTACTCTGACCTGTTTAACTGTAATTTCTCTCCTCTGTTGGATCGATTGACCGAAGATCTTCATCGTTGGTCTCTATTGCCTCTTTCTCTTGCGGGTAGGATAAATTGTATTAAAATGAATGCACTGCCTAAATTTCTGTATCTTTTTCAATGCATACCGGTTTTTATTCCAAAGCGTTTCTTTCACTCTTTAGATAGCACTATTTCTCAATTTATTTGGAATGGCAAAACTCCAAGAATACAGAAAGGCATTTTACAAAAAACTAAGGAGCTCTGGGGGGTTTAGCACTGCCTAACTTCTTGTTTTATTACTGGGCTTCAAATGTTCGTAATATGTTATTCTGAGGCTGTTCCAACGATCAGTCTCAACCATGGTTAAGGATCACTTCGCTTACGTCTCTTTTGTGTCTTCCTCTCTCGTTATCACCTTTAACCTTCTCCAGTAATGTTATAGTTAAAAATTGTCTAAGAGCTGGCGTCAACTCAGGCGGCATTTTACTTTACAGTCAACACCTCTTCTATGCCCTGTTCATTCTAACCCCCTCTTTCTTCCCTCTCTCATTGATAAGGCTTTTGCAGCCTGGGTGGACCACAGGATAATTTCCATTAAACATCTTTATATTGACGGAACATTCGCTTCTTTTGAACAATTGACTCAAATTTTTAACTTACCAAGGTTTCACTTTTTCAGATACTTGCAAGTCCGTGACTTTGTCCGTAAGCATTTTCTGAGATTCCCCTCGATCCCACCCTCCACCATTGTCGATACCATATCAAAAATCAATCCTTATCAAAGAGGAGCCATCTCCACGATTTATAATACCTTTTTCACATGTTGCCCTTTGGATTCTGATAGTCTGCGGATTACCTGGGCTAGGGATCTTAATATAGAGATAGAGACAGAAACATGGCATTCGATTTTGAAACGTGTTCACACGTCATCCGTTTGTGCTCGCCACAGTGTTTTACAGTGTAAAGTGGTCCACAGGGTACATTGGTCTAAAAGTAAATTAGCCCGTATGTTCCCTGACATTGATCCAAGCTGCGACAAGTGTCAGCTAGAACCGGCTAATCTAGCTCATATGTTCTGGACTTGTCCTGCTTTATCTGTTTTCTGGGAGTCGGTCTTTGACTCACTTTCCGCTATTACTTCTGTCAATATCCATCCCTCTCCGCTAATTGGCTTGTTTGGAATTTTACCTCCTAATTACTCATTGCCGTCTCATTTCGCTGAGTTGGTAGCTTTTCTTACAACACTAGTGAGACATTGTATTTTGATGAACTGGAAGGGTCCTCGAGTCCCTTCTCATACTCGGTGGATAAAAGATGCCTTATTTTTTGTTAAATTGGAAAAAATTAAACACTGCCTTCGTGGTTCCATGATTAAATTTTAAAGAATTTGGTTACCCTTTTTTGAGCATGTTAAATCTCTGCAGCTGGATGCAGTCTCAATTGACTGAGTGACCGCCCAACCCTGAACTTTCAGTGGTTTTTCAGTTTGCAACTGGTATTTTCGTTAGCAGCACACATTATTTTCTAAGTTTTGAGGTTACTCAACTTTACTTGCTGGACCTAGTTAAGGCTGACCTTGTCCTATTTCTGTATTATGACATAAAGCTCTGTTATATATTATATACTATACTAAACCTGTTAGTACTGTGAGGGATTTTGTGTTTAATGTTTTTTTTTTGTCTGTTTTTTTTTTTGTGCTTTTTATTATATTATTATTATTAATTTTAGTTTTTATATTGATTGTTTGTCTTTGGTATTGTGAAAAATTCAACAAATAAACCATATATAAAAAAATTAACAATGAAAATGTAAAATAAAATAAAAATAATTAAGTTTGAAAACCCATCGAACATTTCAAGGTTTAAATGAAGTGTCGGGACAGTTAATTTATTTAAAACAGGGTTGCATCAAGTTTAAAGTTTATTCCCTTTGCGATGCAAAATAAGAAACACAGAATCTTATTCTTGCAACATTTAACATTTCTATTGTCAAAGAAATTGCAGCTAAGTTAAAAAAATTAAAACGGTACAAAACGAAAAAAGTTAAAGCTAAATAAATTAAGAACAGGCGTTTTTCTTTGCCTCTCTCTCTCTCGCTGGATCTCTTTTTAGTACGTTTATTTTGTCTCCCTCACTGCGCGCGCCGGGTCTTTCTCGAAATTAAACATTTCAGGGTAAAAATACACCATACAGCTGATAATACTGTATATGTCGCTGCGTGTCATCCACACAAATCACGAAAGAAAAAACTGTAACAAATAGCCTTTGTTGCTTCAAAGACGCAGCATGCCTTGCTGAATTCACCAAAACGAGGTTGATCGCGAATTAAAGAGCTCTGTATCTGCTAAATTGAAATTGTGTGTGGAAAACCTTTAAATACAATAAATAAAACTACAATATTTATAATTTAATAAGATATAGGGCCTGCTTATGGACTTTTGGAGATTTTGATATTTATCCTTAAAAGAATTTTGCCTTTTCCTGCTCTTCAGGCTGGCTATCCGACACGCTCCATATGAAAGACGAAACATTAACACCTCTTGTCCTGCACTCCCACTAAAGCAACTATACGCTCAGTTCTGCCTTCTCCAACCCCCCCACAGGCTATAGTTTGAGATTAACTTAAAACAACGAGAAGTCGCAATTCACACTTAAATCGCTAAAAGGCTATTTCTGTCATAAATGTTTATTACAATATATTTAATTATTTAAATAATTTAAGAATTAAAACGCTACTTCGGTTTGGGCCAGCTTTTTCAACGCAAAACTAAATACAATCTTCAAACGCATGTTCATTTGTTGTCATGAACAAAATGTTCAACTCAATATTAAATTCCACAGGATCTTTGAACCCTTACAACCAGGGTGCGATTTGTGAATACATTTTTTTTTTTTTTTTTTTTTTATTCAAATAAATCTTGAACCACAGTGCTTCGTGCTACTGTTACACTAAATAAAATTTATAGAATAATTATGAACTTAAATGAAACAATATCGCAACATTGACAAATACATTTATTTGATCTGTTTTTACAATTTAATTCAGGGCGATTTAGTCTACATTTAATTAGCGCGAGATTTTCACCCTTTCCTTGTCCTTTCCTCATTGGGAAGTGCTCACATGATAGCTAAAAATGTTTGAGTAGATCCTCTTCCTCTCGGGTTTCATATGGATTACATAATCAAGCTTTAGACATAGCCGATTTCTTATCGTGACTGAGCTGAGGCAAGTGGCGTTCGGTTCATTTTCGGACAAACTGTTGTCGTTAGCCTAATATGAATATAGGTTTACAGTTTTTAATGATGTAGGCTACTCTACTCTTATCTGTATGACCGAAAAATTATAGAGTAGCCTATTAAGTTATTTTAGCTTTTATGAGAAAAATTAATCCAATGAACGCACCGCCGTGTTTGTCGAACACTAATTCAACATCCCAGAATAAAACCCGACTTCAGAACAATGCATAGCGCCACTCGTCGTGGTATGCCAAAATTATAAACTGCAATATTTAATTCAAAACAATCTCAAAACGCTTTGTGACATTTTGAAAAGCCGTGCATGCATTAAGGCCACTGAACCATGAACGTAACAGAATACTGGTTCTGATTTTGTTTGTCGTTTAAACGTGCCTGTTGCATATCTTTATTTTATATATTTAATATGGTCTATTGAATTAGCATTGATATATATATATATATTAGGGCTGTCAAATGATTAATCACGATTAATCGCACCAAAATAAAAGTTTGTGTTCACATAATAATATATGTGTGTGTACTGTGCATAATTATTTTGTATATATAAATACACACACATGCATGTAAATATTTAAGAAAAATTTGTTATTTATATATAAAATATTTATATTTATTTAAATATTCAAATTATATATAATATATATACAGTATATTTAAGCAAATATTTCTTAAATATAAATAAATATTTGCTTAAATATAATTTAATATAAAAATATATATAAAATAAATATATTTTTATATATTTATAGGGCTGATTTATATAAAATATAAAAAATAAATTTAGAATGATAAACTTGTCCAATACATTTCTTACAAAGTCTGGCATGATCTGAGTTTTTTTGAGACCCATGAAGTGGGTCTTCTTGCTAAAAAACAATAAGAGTATTTAAATGTTCTAAATGTGACATCATCTTGCTGTGTTTGGTTACATTGTTTAAACCTTTGAAATTCCAACTGGTAAAGTGAACACATGAACCACCTGACTGAGCACTGAGTGAGCTAGTGGACATTAGTTACAACAACAACAAAAAGACTAATGATGAAAACATGAATAATGGGACTTTCTTCTGAGATTATGTGAAAGGACAAAGAAAACGCAAAAGGAAAGGAAAAAAACATGTACTACATTAGTACGAACATTACCCATTATCACACAACACAAACTTTCTCTCTGCTGAACTTTCGGAGAGAGCTCCGTAACAAATTGTAAATGCATTCAGAAATAGAGAACAAACCCACAGTTCACAGACTGCATATGAAATTGTAATTAATCAAATAAAAGTCAAAGTTTCATGGTCAGTAAATGTTCATAATGCAAAACGTCAATAGAGTCTGATACGACGTAGATCTATAATGACATGACCAATCAGGGTTTATCCCGAAAAGTTCCGGGAAGTATGATGTCATGAGTGAGAGGGCTTGGACGTTTCAACATTCTTGGGAATACCTAATATACGGAGGTTCTCTACCGTTGTAGGCGTCATCTTAAAGTATTAAGGCAATTCATTGTTCCCGTTGACTATTGAAAATAAATTACATTTACGGAGCAGCTCCTGGACGTGCCTCACTCACTCAACTGCATGCCGGAAATAAAATATCTTCAAATTTAAAATAACAAAAGCTTTTATTTTAGCAGAAAACTTCAGGGAGCTTATTACAATAAAACACAAATGACACACCTTTGTTTACTTAAAGGGATAGTTTGGCCAAAAATGATATTAAACCCATGATTTACTCACCCTCAAGCCTTTCGAGATGCATATGTCAATCATTTTTCAGACAAACACATTTTCAGTTATTTTAGAAAATGTCGTAGTTCTTTCAGTGGTTATAATGTCAAGTTATGGGGTCCACCTCCTTCAAGTCCCAAAAATGTGCATGCATCCTTCACAACAGTGATTCCATTACTTTATCATCAGCCTTCTACATTCAGCCCTCACAGTCTAGCTCTAACCTTGGTCCTCACAGTCAGAATGTATATTTATATGAATACATCACAACCTTCACAATTTGATATTCATACTAATGTCACAGGCAGGGGGGCGCGCGCTAGCCGCCCCTCCCTAAATTGTGTACCACCCTGAGGAGCAAGACCGTATTCCCACAAAGTCAAGACAGGACACAGAATAGATTCAAAAGGTTTTTTTTTTTTTTATTGATTAAAAGTCTTTGAAGTAAGCAATTACTCCCAGAAGGAATCGACCAGCAGTTCCTCGTTCTCTACTCAGACAGAGACAGCTTTAGTAGGTTCTTCAAGCTTTAGCAGGCTCTTCAATGGACTCAGACAGAGAGTGTAGGATACATATGACTCACAGCATTAGCAGGCTCTTCACTGGGCTCAGACAGAGGTGGAGGATACATATGACTCACAGCATTAGCAGCTCTTCACTGGACTCAGACAGAGGGTGGAGGATACATATGACTCACAGCATTAGCAGCTCTTCACTGGGCTCAGACAGAGAGTGGAGGACACATATGACTCACAGCATTAGCAGCTCTTCACTGGGCTCAGACAGAGAGTGGAGGATACATATGACTCACAGCATTAGCAGCTCTTCACTGGACTCAGACAGAGGGTGGAGGATACATATGACTCACAGCATTAGCAGCTCTTCACTGGGCTCAGAGGAGGCTGTTTTTCTGGAACTGTAGATGCAGACCAAACAATCCGAAACCGTCAAAGCACTCGTGCACACACATCCCCTTCCCAATGTGAACACTTCAAGAACAGGACACTTCAAAACAGTAAACTCACTGTGACCACGGCAATTGAGCAGTGTCCAAGAAAAACATCTCCTTAAAGTTGGGCTGGGCTGGCTAGTTGCTGTGTTGAGAGAAAATAAGCAGCACAACAGTAAGGTAGTAGAGCGGCAGAACAGTAAAGCAGTAAGGCAGACGGGCCGAGGGAATCCCTTAGGGAGCATTTGTTTCAACTGGCAGAGAAAACAGGATATGAGCAAAGCTCACCATACCATGCAGGTCAGGGGAGTCACAGGCAGACGCACATCTCCTCACATTGAACCACGAAGCAGGCACACACGCCTCTCAACCCGACAATCGGGGCCGTGTCCACGTGACGGCGGCAGCCGTAATGATCGCGTTGATTTCGCGTTATAAACGCACTCGATCAAATCGTCGGCCGAGCGCCCCTTCCTGGGCGCCGGTCTCTCCCCCGCATCTGCTGCACTCTCATCGGCCGAGCGCCCCTTCCTGAGCGCCGGTCTCTCTCCGCGTCTATTGCACTCGTCGGCCGAGCGCCCCTTTCCTGGGCGCCGGTCTCTCCCGCGCCTCTGCCGCGTTCTCTCCGCCTCTGCTGCCCCCAGCTGTCGGCAACAATGAACATATAAAGTACTCCCGCCTCACATGCGGGCCAATCGCCAGCGTAGATTCTTCCCGCCGAACACCTGAAACTGATTTATCAATTAGATCGCTAGATTGTCACTGTTTACATCCAGGCACAGGAAACAGCCATTTGGCTGGGGGTCACATTAAAAACATTCCCTGAGGGAAACCCTTTCCCTGGCGTGTGCGTTCTTCCCCCACTGAACATAGTCACCCTGTGACACTAAGCCATATCCTGTTGTCTTAAAAATGCATTGTTTAAAAATCCAGGCCAACTGATAAGTTACTCTGTTTCAGTTAGTTGCCATTTGGTGTGTGGTGTTAATTTTGAACCCTGGCTGATGCTGGGTACACACCAAAAGATAATCGGGCTGATTTTGGGCTAATTTCCCCCCTTTCGACAATCCTAGCTATGTCCTGATTATCTTGATGGTTCTACAGATTATTTTATCAGATTTTCCCTTGGTGTGAGGTGTGTTAAGAGTGTCCGAACCTGCTCGGAAGAACGTTGGAGCCGCCCGATCAGAAATCCTGATGTGTGAGGGGAACCCAGAGGACAAACACGCACACGCTCTGGAGATTATCACGTGAAATGAAACAATATCCAATCAGAAAGTGAGATGATGGAAGACAGAAGCTTAACAAACGCAGTCATGGCGCAGCACAAAGTGAAATTGAAGTGGACAGCAGAGATGGAGAGAGGGGGAAAAAAACGTTTCTTTTTGTCCCGTGAATTTTCTGTGAAAATCACTCCAAACACTATCATCGCAATTTGTTCCTGCATCATTCTGAAGTCTTGCGAGATTTGGTGAGATTTCCTGTGTTCACAGTCGAGACTCTGGTTGAAAATCTGTTTGTGTGGTGTGCTGTCTTTGTCACATCACGGCACACCACACACTATAGGAGCAAAACGCTTAAATCTAGGATTTTTTGTCCGCATGTTTGTGGTCTATCACATTTTGAAAATCTTATAAGTTGTAAAAAATATTTTGGTGTGTACCCAGCATGAGATGCTAACTGTGTCCTGTGCACAGCCACTAGATGGCGGTGCTAGCTTGTTCAGTGCTGTCGGAAGCAAATCATGCATGAAATAGAAGTGTTCTACACTTTTAGTAACTGTTGCAAATTCAATCTTCATACAGTCCATTCCCTTCCCCTCACCTCAAACAATATTTTTCTTAAACTTATGCAGTCCATGTGGGTCATATGTCTATATAAATATGGAACAATATCACATTCCTGCAAATGTTTTGTCTCTTGGGGTGCTAAGCGGCCACTTACCACCCTTATTGTTTAACCCCCTGAGGTCGGCTATCGCGCCGGCGCGATAGGCTCGTTTTTTTTCCTTATCAGTGCAAACAAAATCAAAATTCTAATATTAATTTTTATCTTATATGCTTGTGTTGTACATCATTCAAAACTGTTAAATGTCTTCTTTTATTTGTGTACACTCATAATAAAAACAAAATGTTGTGTTTTTCGTAAAACAAAGAAAATAAACATGATGCGCGTTCTGCCGTCTCTCTCAATGTGAAACTCATTCTGAAACGCAACAGAAAATGACCTGTAACTCAGCAAATGTTTGTCTCACAGACTTGAAACACATGTCTATACAACGCTTGGAATCTCTATTTTTAAAGTATGTAAATTATATAAAAAACAAATATTCTGTTTTTAAGTAATCCATACGAAAGAAGCGGCATGTACAGTTTCTCAAACGCGTCCTCATTAAATTTAATTTGAACACGCCCAGGCGCGCACGAGCGATTGACATGCAAATGATCCATGCGGAGAAACGCAGACCTGTAAATCACCTCAAAACAAAGAAGCAGAGACTTCGTAACTTACTCCTTACTGTGTTTGAAAGACGCGCCAGAGCTTACATTGGATTTAGGCTACCTCAGAAGAAGAAGAACGCGATTTGAAGACAAGAAAGATTTAAGGTAAGAAATTTTTACATATTAGTTTGTTATTGTTGCATAAATGTCACATTGCAGTTGAACTGTTGCTAGATATATGGGGAATATTATAATATTTAGACCCGTGTTTACTGTTAAGCCTACTATGTTTGTGGATATCTGGTCAAACGTAGATATGTATGGTAACCATAATGTTTTATATTTGAGCGCGATCGCGTTTGAATGTATCAGATTTTGCAGCGCGATCGCGTTTGAATGTATCATTTGAAAATTTGAAAAGCAAAACACGCCAAACGGCTTCATGTTTTTACTATTATCTCATTTCATATCATCATAACGAATGGAAAAAATTTTAAGTAACATGATAATCAATATATTTTTCTCTAGCTTGGTTGTTACTGAAATATTTTGAAAGATTTATACTGCTATCTATTGTTATTATTATTTTACCCAGCACTGTGCATAGCTTATGCATACAAGGCACAACAAACCTGGTGTTCATTATATAATATATATTTGGAAACATTTGTGTGTGTGTGTGTATTTTGTGAATTTTAAAAAGCAATTTTAACCAGAAAAATCTAATTTTTATTTGCAAAATCCAGCAGGCCTTTCTCTTGATATCAGTATGTTCACTTTTTTTCAGGGCCCAGATGCCACTGAGTCCTGCCGACTTCAACATTCACATGAGTCTCTGGAACATGAACATGGTAAAGTGAAAATCAAACACCTTGGAAATGAAAGGTATGTACAATGTTTTTAGGAATGGCACAAAGGTCTGTCTTTGAAGGGTTTTTTGGCATTTGTTGTGTATCTTTGGATTATGTTGTGTTGTAAATAAATCCAAACAATTTAAAAGCCATTCTTTTTTAAATCTCCTCATTTACAGTATTGTGCAAGGTTGCTCAGAATGACAGGGCTATTAGGAGCTATATTAGGATAGCTCCTAATAGGGCCGTTGGGGAGGTTCTTTGTCTTTCTCAGGTGAGAAAAGCTTACATATTAATGAGGTCCCGCATAAGGCGTTGTAAAATTTTTAAATCAATATATAATCTTATCTGAATGAGCAGTCAGGGTGATTTTCACATAGTTTTGCAGCAAATATTCTAGGCTACGTGATACAATTTTCAAAAGTCTTGTGAAGAAATAATCAGTATGGGTTTCATGGCCTTATTTCAGTGAGAATTTTTTTTTGTATTTTCACAAACCACGCATAAATGTAATTATCTCAAAACTACAAACTTTTACATACATGCTGCTGATATATTATTGTAGCAGAGTTTGTGCTGAATACAGTGTAATTAGACTTTACCCATGAAAATGTCACAAGTAACAGAAATAACCAGAAATGTCAGAGCATGTCAGAACACCTCCAGAGCCCAGAAAACAGCTCAGACCTCAGAGGGTTAAGTCAGCCTCTGATTATAGCATAGTTAATTATTTTAAAACCATTCACCTCAGTATCTCCAGCTCACAGTTTGGACTCTTCAGTCCATCAGAAAGAAGCTTCACTCCAGAATCCTGCAGGTCATTGTTACTGAGGTCCAGCTCTCTCAGAAAGGAGTTTGAGGATTGTAGAGCTGATGATAAACTCTCACAGGACTGAGCTGTGAGATTACAGCTGTGTAGCCTGTGTAGAGAACAAAACAAAGAACAGTAATAATCCTATTAGCATTTATAATCTGGAGCTTGAAAAAACTTTAACTGTAGTGAATTAAGCACAGCTAAAACAATTATCTCTTCATAAAACATCAAACCAGCATTTATTTTCACACACATTACTTTATTCATTTTTCTGAACTGTCTAGGCCTGCAAGATGTTTTTAATTGACCTTTTTGGGAAACACTCACCCTCTTGGCTTTTTGTATTGACCCCTTGGAACAACTGGAGTTACAGTTTTGGAATAACTTTATCATTAGCCTTCTACATTCAGCCCTCACAGCCTTGCTCTAACCTTGGTCCTTAGAGTCAGAATGTTTATTTATATGAATACACCACACCTTCACAATTTGATATTTATACTAAGCCATATCCTGTTCTCTTAAAAATGCATTGTTAGTGTTAATAAAAAAAAAAAAAAAAATCCAGGCCAACTGATAAATTACTCTGTTTCAGTTAATCCCCATTTTGTGTGTGGTGTTAAATTTGAACCCTGGCTGATGCTGGGTACACACCAAAAGATAATCGGGCTGATTTTGGGCCGATCCCCCCCCCCCCCCCCTTCCGACAATCCTAGCTATGTCCTGATTATCTTGATGGTTCTACAGATTATTTTATCAGATTTTCCATTGGTGTGAGGTGTGTTAAGAGTGTCCGAACCTGATCGGAAGAACGTCGGAGCCGCCCCGATCGTGAATCTTGAGTATTCATGTTGAATATTTACAATCAGAAATCCTGATGTGTGAGGGGAACCCAGAGGACAAACGCGTGCACGCTCTGGAGATTATCACGTGAAACTAAACAATATCCAATCAGAAAGCGAGATGATGGAAGACAGAAGTTTAACAAACGCAGTCATGGCGCAGCACAAAGTAAAATTTATGTGGACAGCAGAGATGGAGGGATGAAAAAAAAACTTTTCTTTTTTTCCGTGAATTTTCTGTGAAAATCATTCCAAACACTATCATCGCAATTTGTTCCTGCATTATTCTGAATTCTTGCGAGATTTTGCGAGATTTCCTGTGTTCACAGTCGAGACTCTGGTTGAAAATCTGTTTGTGTGTGGTGTGCTGTCTTTGTCACATCATGGCACACCACACACTATAGGAGCAAAACGCTTAAATCTAGGATTTTTTGTCCGCATGTTTGTGGTCTATCACATTTTGAAAATCTTATAAGTTGTAAAAAATATTTTGGTGTGTACCCAGCATGAGATGCTAACTGTGTCCTGTGCACAGCTACTAGATGGCGCTGCTAGCTTGTTCAGTGCTGTCTGAAGCAAATCATGCATGTAATAGAAGCATTTTACAGTTTTTCTAAATGTTGCAAATTCAATCTTCATACAGCCCATTCCCTTCCCCTCACCCCAAACAATATTGTTATTAAACTTATGCAGTCCATGTGGGTCATACGTCTGTATAAATATGGAAAAATATCACATTCCTGCAAATGTTTTGTCTGTTGGGGGTGCTAAGTGGCCGCTTACCTTGCTTATTGGTCAGCCTCTGATTATAACATAGTTAATTATTTAAAAACCATTCACCTCAGTATCTGCAGCTGACAGTTTGGACTCTTCAGTCCATCAGAAAGAAGCTTCACTCCAGAATCCTGCAGGTCATTGTTACTCAGGTCCAGCTCTCTCAGAAAGGAGTTTGAGGATTGTAGAACTGATGATAAACTCTCACAGGACTGAGCTGTGAGATTACAGCTGTGTAGCCTGTGTAGAGAACAAAACAAAGAGTAGTAGTAATGCCTATTACAGCTAAAACAATTATCTCTTCATAAAACATCAAACCAGCATTTATTTTCACACACATTACTTTTATTAATTTTTCTGAACATTCTAGGCCATCAAGTCACCCATTTAAAATGAAGGCAATTACAAAAGACTAACAGTGTTTATAAATGAATGTAAATGAGACTCTTACAGTGCTTTTCTGGTATTTTTGATCACCGGCAGCAGTCTCACCAGTGCTTCATCAGATCTTCTGTATTTCTGCAGTTCAAACTTCTCTTGGGTCTCTTCTGACATCAGGAGCACAAACACCAGACCAGACCATTGAGCAGTGGAGAGATTCTGTGCTGAAAGTTTTCCTGAGCTCAGATTCTTCTGGATGTACTCCACAAAGTCATCTTTCAGTTCACTCAGACAGTGGAAGAGATTGATGGTTCTTTCCACTGATTTCTCTGTCTCTATTGTCTGTTTGATATAGTCAACAGTGTCTTTAACATTCTGTGTTTTCAGTTTCAGTTTTGGTAGTAGTCCCTTCAGGTCACTCTGATTGGACTCCAGTGAGAGACCCAGGAGGAACCGGAGGAAAAGGTCTAGGTGTCCGTTCTCACTCTGTAAAGCCTTGTTGACTGCAGCCTTATGAAGCTGAAACAGTGGCTTTTTGGACAGTTTCCATGTCAGTTTTTCTCTCCAGGATTGAAGAAATGAGTTTGTTTTCTTGTCTTTGCCCATTATAAACACATACAGAGCAGCAAGGAATTCCTGTACACTGAGATGTACGAAGCTGTAAACTTTTATTGCTGAAACCTTTTCCTCCTGAAACATTCGAGTGCATAACCCAGAGTACAACGACCCTTTTTTGACATCTAGTCCACAATTCTCAAGATCTTCTTTGTAGAAAATCATGTTTCCTTTCTCCAGCTGTTGAAAGGCCAGTTTCCCAAGCTTCAGAATAATCTGATCAAAAGACACTGCGTTGGAATTAGGTTCGGGCTCATCACAGTATTTTTCTTCCATCTGTTTCTTCTGAGAAATTAGGAAACTTGTGTACATCCCTGTGAGAGTTGTGGGAGTTTTGGCATTGTTCTCTCGAGCCAGTAGAGGCTGAAGAACAATAAGAGAGATCCAGCAGAAGACGGGGATGTGGCACATGATGTATAGACTCCTGGATTTCTTGATGTGACTGATGAGGTTTCCAGCAACCTCAGGACTGCTGTTTTTGATGAAGTATTGCTCTTTCTGCTCATCGTTAAATCCTCGCACCTCTGTCACTTGATCAATGTAGTTTCGGGGTATCAGACTGGCTGCTGCTGGTCTGGATGTGATCCAGATGAGAGCAGAGGAAACCAGGTGTTTCTTGATAAGGTTTATTATTATCTTACTTACTGTTGTTTTTTCATTTACATTTGTAAATGTGTCATCTTCTTTAAAGTTCAAAGTAAAGCGACATTCATCCAGCCCATCAAAGATGAACATAACTTTACCATCACCTTCAGGAAGAGAGGGCAATTCTTCAGGACTACTAAAGAAGTATTTGTTAAGCAGTCCCATGAGACTGTACTCTTCTTTAATTAAATTCAGTCTACGGAATGGAAGTGGAAATATGAAGACTAAATCCTGATTTTCTGTTCCTTTAGCCCAGTCAAAGATGAATTTATTGACAGAGACAGTTTTTCCCACTCCTGCAATCCCTGTTGTCAGCACTTTTCTGTTTCGTCGATCTGTGTCACACTGGACTTTAAACATGTCATTACACTTGATTGCCGTCTCCTTGGCAGTCAGTCGGTTGTGATTTGATTCGATCTGTATCACTTCATGGTCGTTCACTCTTCCTCCAGTCTCATTCCCCACCACATATAAATCAGTGTAGATGTCGCTCAGATATTCCTTATGACCCGTCTCTGAATTACCAACCAATATCTGCTCGTAGTCCCGTTTTAATTTGTCCTTCAGTCTACAGCTCGTCTTTGTGTATTCATGAAGAGTAACTTCTCTATTGTCTGCAGTTGAGCCTTTAAGAAAGAGGAGAAAATACAGCAAAGACTAAGTGATTGTGTTTTTCATAAATTCATGCTTCTACTATATTCAAAGGAATCACAATCTTACTGCTATAATGTTCACATGCATATCTTACACTGATTATGCTTAAGTTGACAACATAGAAATGCCTTGATTAAAACTTGAATGCAATTGGAATTGGTTTTATCGGATTGTCACTATTGGACTCAGACCAACTTAAAGGAATAGTTCTCACCCTCAAATTGTTTCAAACCTGTATGAATGTATTTATTTTTTCCTACTGTGGAAGTCAATGGGGCCCATCAACTGTTTGGTTACCGACATTCTTCAACATATCTTCCTTTGTGTTCAGCTGAGGAAAGAAATTCATACAGGTTTGAAACCACTTGAGGGTGAGTGAATGGCAGAATTATCATTTTTAAGTAAACTATTCCTTTAAGGCCATGCTGACCAAAATGATTACACAATTTTTGATCAAACCATTGAAATCTAGCACACCAAACAAGACATGGCACTGTATTAGGGTTAGGTTGGGGTTATTGCAATGACCATGCGTATGTAGAAGTTGCTTGTAGAAGTTTTAATTCAGGGTTTAAAACCATTTAACCATTCGTAAAAATGACTAGACAGTCTGTTCTAATAAATGTACATCAGTAAGATCTGCTGCTGTTCTTCTTGGTCCTGTAATTGTTGCTTGCTGTTATATTTTCTCTTGTGTCCATGTACAGACAGGGATTATTTACCCCTGATCTCTTCTGAATGAGCTCCAACAGTGGCAGACGTCTTCATATTGCCTTCAGCCTGACTTGAGTGTGTGTGAGAGAGAGGATCACTCACTGGGAAACATAAGTCACACAAACACATCAGCAAGAGCAAAGAGCAAAGTTCAAGTCAAACCATTACAATGGTAAACAGTCACAGTCATTGTGAATTAAATGTTACCTGTCTTGTGTTTGTTCTCCAGCTGCTCAGCCAGATTGTTCTGGTTCATCTTCTTCAGGATCTTCACTGTGATCTTCACAGCTTCTTCTGGTCCAAAACATGCTACCATCGTATCCACTGTGTCTAAGATATCTGCATTCTCCATGTCTTTCTTTTTTATACACTCATTATCTTTCTCTAAGTGCCACTTAAACTTCTTCCATTTAGCTTCGTCCAGATCACTCAGTGATTTCTCAAGCAGATCTTCAACTTTAACAGACGCCATCGACCTTCACAGATTCACAGCTGCAGGATAAAAAGAAAAAGATCTGAAGTAGTTTCATTCTTAACATGTTGACCTAAGTGCTCAAATGTTATATGGATTATGAAATGACGCTGTGATCGGATCAGGACTCGCATCCAAACTCATGTGTTAAAGGGGTCCTATAATGCTCCTTTATGCATGGCATCTATCTGAAAACATGCTAGCAGTGAGTACCCTAGTGTTGGATTACATATTTATTAAATGTTTAATTTAGTTTTTCCACTGCAGTAGTATATAAACTGATAAAGTTTAGTAGACTGATTTATTGAGTCTCCAGCAAGAGTCTCCTTTTCCTACCAGACATGTTTTCTCTATTGTGTTTTAAATGAGTCAGATCACTGAGATTCTCACCTTTCGGAACCCAGACATTGAATCGTTAGGTTGATTGACTTTCACCTTTTGTCTTTAATGGCTCTGAGATGGCTCTTTGGAACTGGAGTTCCTGGCCAGTATCAGCATGTGAATAGTTATGCTAATTCAATTGGACTGGTAGTGCTCTCAGAGTAGTGTGTGTTCCCACTTCATTTGCATGCTTTATTCAGAGTTTAATCCCTCCCCCTTGGAATTTATATAACCACAATGTATACTGTTTTAGTTAGACTAGTTTGGAAGACCTGCAGCCACGTCATCTCAATAAAGAATAACTTCTTGAACGTGATCCAAACGTCTCCTGGTTTCTTGCTTTGACGAAGAAAAAGTTTTCAACAACTTGGTGTCGTGACCCGGATGGAGAAACTGAAACTCAACAAAGAATGAACTTTCCAGACGGAATCTTGAAACTTCAAGAAACAAAGAACAAACTTTTCAAGATCTGAATCTTGAAACTTCAAGCTCAACAAAGAATGAAGATTGTCAGACTGAATCTTTCCAGCTTCGTCCAGGTTGAAAACTTCAAGCTCAAACAAAGATCTCAAAGCCTGACTGAGTTCCAGACTGAATCTTGAAACTTCAAGCTCAAAGATCTCAACAAAGCTGACTGAGTTCCAGACTGAATCTTGAAACTTCAAGCTCAAAGATCTCAACAAAGCTGACTGAGTTCCAGACGAATGTTTTCTGTACAACCAACAATTCGGTGAGTTTCACTCCATTCAAAGAACCAATGCAGACCAGTACAAAGTAGTTAACAAACAGCTGTAGAGTTTGGTTAACTAAGTTATCCTCTAAAGTTGTATTTTAGAGATGAAGTTTATCCTCTGTTTTCAGGCAGGGAAGTTTAACATTATAGGTTAATATTGTTTATCCTCTGCTTTGCCAGGGAAGTGTTTCATCCTCTTGCTAGAGAAGGTTTTATCCTTTATAAAGTTAGAGAAGAGTTAGCATCAAGTGCTAATTTTTTGTATCCTTTGCTTTAGGCAGAGAAGAATTAGCTTTACGTGCTAGTTATTTCTGTTGATCCTCTGTTCTTATCGGCAGGGAAGTTAAGTGTTAAGTGTTTGTAACTTGGAAAGTTTACAAGTGTACCCTCTGTTGAAGAGAGAAGTTTAGTGTTTGTTTGTGTGGTAACATAGAAATTCACAAAATGTTTAGGAAAAGTACTAGACTGATTCCCACAACTGTGAAAGCTACACCTTCAGATAGTGAATTCAAGTCTTTGTTATCAGAGCACATGGACTCCATCGTGACTGAGAAAGTCAGATTGAATTTAACAAAGAAATTTGGCATTGATGCAGACAAAGTATGGTCAATTGAAGATTGCAATCAAGTGTGGGTGCATGTATCAGGAAGAAAAATGTGAAAGGCATTATCTGTTGTCACAGAGAATTTAGCTTATCCATTGTACAAGAACAATCTCAGTGTATTGCTAAATTAAATGAACAGATCAAACAATTGCAGACTCACGTGTCCTGTCTCACAGACAAGGTGGGCCATAACAAGACCTCAACCAAATGTGACTCAGAAGACCAACAGTCAGATGAATGCTACCCTGATTTACAGTCTTTTGATAAAATAGAGGACAATGTCAATGCTGGATTGATGAAAGATGTAAATGCAGTTGAAGTGTGTGGAGCATGACAAAAGGCTCAGAATAGGGAAAAGGGGGTTCATCCAGTTCCATCGGCAACCCCCATACAAGCAGTCAAAACATCTTTAGGTCCTAAAGATATTGAGAGAATTGCTGAAAGTTTGCCATCAGTGCAAAGAAATTTTTCTGAATTTAGAAGAGCATTGATCAGTAAAATGCGTCTTTACGACATGTCGTTGCCAGAAGTCACACAGCTGATGTCACGCTGGTGGTGGTGGTGTGGCGCAATGGATAAGACACATGCCTTTGGTGTGAGAGACCCGGGTTCGAATCCACTGTGAGACACCAATGTGTCCCTGAGCAAGACACTTAACCCCTAGTTGCTCCAGAGGTGTGCGACCTCTGACATATATAGCAATTGTAAGTCGCTTTGGATAAAAGCGTCAGCTAAATGAATAAATGTAAATGTAAATAAATGTAAATGTCACAAATTTTAACTGAATCTGAATTCAACAGTTTTGAGTCTGCTGTTACTTCCGAACTGCTACATGCCAGTAAAGGAGATTTGAGAGAAGGTGTTTTGAAAATTTTAAAAAACATTGTTGGACCGAACGTGGACTGGTCAAAGATTTCCAATTGTGTACAAAAGAAGGGTGAAACTGTTTGTGAGTACACAGAACGATTCTGTCAGTCAGTTGCAGCGTACAGTGGAATTGCAGAAACTCCAGAGAAGGTGTAAGGTGATAATGGCCCTTTGGTTCGCACATGGTTTCATTGTCTTTTGCCAGAACACAGAAAGGCATTGCCTTACTTAAACATCATATGGTGTACGGGAACCCTGCAAGACAACGTGGACAGTTTAGTTACTTGGAAAAGAGACTCTGATGTCAAAGAGAGAGTAAGAATTGCAGCAGTTTCTGTTAAGGGCAACTCAGAGAAGCAAAAGAAACACAATAGTCCTAGAGAAGCCAGTTGTTCTTACTGTGGCAAGCACGGACATTTTAGAAAAGAATGTAGAAAAAACAAAAATAACTTAAGACAAGTTAACAATGTTATGCAGCTGTTACTACATTTGTTTGCTACTTTGAAGCAACCCCTCCCCTCGTCATTGGACTTGTGGGTAAGCTTTTTGAGGTGTTAACCATTTGGGCTGTGATTGCTTAAAGGGGGGGTGAAATGCTAATTTTCACTCAATCTCCTGTTAATCTTGAGTACCTACAGAGTAGTATTGCATCCTTCATATCTCCAAAAAGTCTTTAGTTTTATTATATTTATAAAAGAAAGATAGGCAGTACCGAGAATTTCCGAATAAACCCGAATGGCTGGAGGCGGGCCGTGTGGGCGAAGCTAAAGCTGTGCTTTAGACCGACCGCGAACCTTTAGTCAAGTCAAGTCAAGTCATCTTTATTTATATAGCGCTTTTAACAATGTAGATTGTCTCAAAGCATCTTTACAGAGATAAAGATATAATTTAATGTAAGATTGTTTTGGCTTTATAGTGGTTCTTTAATAAAGCTATTTTCCAGCTAAAGTTGGTTTTGATTGATTCGCTTCCGTCACAACGATCATTTGTTATTAAATTAGGGGCCGCCAAGACGACACCATTCTCTCTACACAGACTTTAAATGCAAACCTGTGAGAAACGCTGATGGCGTTCACATGCGCATTAAGAACGGGTTCAATAGTTATGTGCGTTTGAATATATGTGTGCAGGTTTGGAAATCCCTACAAACCAAGCCTAAACAAATTACTGGTGTTTCCTTATAGTTTTAATTCAGAATTTTATTTTATTTTATCAATTCGGGGTAGATACGCAAATTGAGTTTTCCCGACGACGCTTTATCTGTAGAGTGGTAAAGGGATCCTCCATAGGGAGAGACTAGTTGGCACTTCAGCACTGCGTTGTCATCGGGTCCAGGCGAAGGGCCTTCGTCAGATCTGGAAACGGCCTGGATCCGGCAGGCTGCGGGAAAACCTCGGGATAAACACAGACACTAAAATTAGCGTAGATGCCATTCTTCTCATGATGTAAGTACATCAGGATTTATGGGAAGTGTTCCCGGTTCCAGCTGACCTAATCTATGCAGCCTAACATTGAATGATAGAAGTCTATAATGTATTATGTATTAAAATTGATGCGATGTTTAATAGGGAGCCAGTGCAGTTTTGACAGAACTGGGCTAATATGGTCATACTTCCTGGTTCTGGTAAGAACTCGAGCTGCTGCGTTTTGAACCAGCTGTAGTTTGTTTATTAAGCGTGCAGGGCAACCACCCAGTAGAGCATTACAATAATCTAGCCTTGATGTCATGAAAGCATGAACTAATTGTTCCGCATTTGTCAATGAGAGCATATGGCGTAATTTAGATATATTTTTAAGATGGAAAAATGCGGTTTTACAGATACTAGACACGTGACTTTCAAATGAAAGATTGGTATCAAAGAGCACACCCAGGTTCCTAACCGACGACGAAGACTTAACAGAGCAGCCATCAAGTGTTAGATGTAGAGATGTTCTCAATGTTACTCAGAAAACGGGTTATAAGTTTATTTCATTTGAAGTACTTGTACTAAATGTTAAGCTCTTAGATGTTCGAAAAACATCCCTATTATCTCTAGCCTTGGCTACCGTATATAGACCGCCTGGGCCTTACGCTGATTTTCTAAAAGAGTTTGCAGATTTTCTCTCAGACCTATTAGTTAATTTCGATAAAGCATTAATTGTTGGAGACTTTAATATCCACATAGATAATCAAAATGATGCGTTAGGGGCTGCGTTTACAGACTTATTAAACTCCTTTGGGGTCAAGCAAAACGTTACCGGACCAACTCATCGATTTAATCGATTTAATTATATCGTATGGAACCGATCCAATCGATATAGATATCATTCCACAAAGTGATGATGTCACTGACCATTACATGGTAACTTGCATATTACGTACCCCTGTAATATATCATGCTGCACCGCGTTATCGATTAGGCAGGACAATCCTTCCATCCACCATAGATAATTTTTCAAATAGTTTATCGGATCTGTCTCAGCTGCTCAGTGAACCCAAACAAACAGATGAACTTGAGGAATTAACTAGCACTATGATCACCATTCTCTCTGGATCATTGAATACTGTTGCACCCATTAGATTAAAAAAGGTCAGAGAGAAAAGTAAAGCACCATGGTACAACAATACTACGCGTGTTCTAAAGAGAGAAACTCGTAATTTAGAGCGTAAATGGGAAAAAACTCACTTAGAGGTCTTTAGAATTGCATGGAAAGACAGGATGTCACATTATAAAAAGGCCCTAAAAGAGGCCAGGGTTGAGCATCTCCGCAAACTAATAGAAAACAACCATAATAATCCTAAATTCTTATTTAACACCGTGGCTAGACTAACAAATAAGCAGATGTCTCCTGAACAAAATACTCCGTTACAGTTTAGTAGTAATGATTTCATGAAGTTCTTCACTGAGAAAATAGAAAACATCAGAACCACAATTGTAAACGTTCAATCCTCAATCGCGCCTTATAATTCAGCCTCAATTATCACCCCGCAAGAACAATTACAGTGCTTTACAACTATAGAACAAAAATAATTAAATAAACTTATCACTTCATCTAAAACAACAACATGTTTACTAGATCCTATACTAACTAAACTATTGAAAGAAGTGTTACCTGTAGTGGAAGAGCCTCTCCTCAATATTATTAACTCGTCTTTATCTTTAGGTTATGTTCCAAAAACATTTAAACTGGCAGTTATAAAACCTCTCATTAAGAAACCACAATTAGATCCACATAATCTAGCAAATTATAGACCCATTTCAAATCTACCTTTTATGTCTAAAATACTAGAAAAAGTTGTGTCCGCTCAACTGGGCTCTTTCTTACAAGAAAATGACACCTATGAAAAGTTTCAGTCTGGGTTCAGGCCGCACCATAGCACTGAAACTGCGCTCGTTAAAATCACAAATGATTTACTTTTAGCTTCTGACCAAGGCTGTATCTCAATATTAGTTTTACTTGATCTTAGTGCTGCGTTCGATACTATAGATCACACAATACTCTTAGATAGACTACAAAATTATACTGGTGTTCAAGGACAAGCATTAAGCTGGTTTAGATCGTATTTATCTGACCGCTACCATTTTGTTTATTTAAATGGAGAAAAATCGATCATAACTCCAGTAAACTATGGAGTGCCGCAAGGATCTGTGTTAGGCCCTCTATTATTCTCAATATATATGCTGCCACTTGGAAATATTATAAGGAAACATGGAATTAGTTTCCATTGTTATGCTGATGACACTCAAATCTATATTTCATCACTGCCAGATGAAAACGCTAAATTATCCAAATTGACAGAGTGTGTTAAAGATATAAAAGATTGGATGACGTGCAATTTTCTTTTTATTAAATCCAGATAAGACAGAGGTACTACTTATCGGTTCAAAAAACCGCCCCCACAAAACCTCTCACAATACAACTTTAACATAGTAGGATGTCCTGTTACTTCATCCTCTACAGTAAAAGACCTAAATTCGAGGCTTTTGGTCATACCTAGGATATCCAGATCCACCAAAGGAGGGAGAGCATTTTCACATTTAGCACCAAAACTCTGGAATAGTCTTCCGGATACTATTCGTTGCTCAGACTCGCTCTCCCAGTTTAAAACTAGATTAAAGACACATCTCTTCAGCCAGGCATTCATATAATACTTTTAATCTTACAGTTAAATCCGACCTCTAGTTTATAAACGCCAGAGGAAAACTGGCCCCCGACTGAGCCCGGGTTCTCCCAAGTTTTTTTTTTTTTCTCCATTAGGTCACCTGATGGAGTTTTTCGGTTCCTTGCCACTGTTGCCTTTGGCTTGCTCAGTTGGGGATACTTAATTTAATTAATCAATCAATAATACTATTGATCAGCATTACCAAACGTGGACGTTCCACTAGAAACAAACATTGATGTATTGTTTTAATTCATTACTGTGAAGCTGCTTTGATACAACCTGTGTTGTGAAAAGCGCTATATAAATAAACTTGACTTGACTTGACTTGTTAGACAGTATTCTAGGTTATTACGTGAGGAAGTTTTTTGTCCAATAATTAGAATCTCTGTTTTTTCAGAATTTAGAAGTAGGAAATTACGAGTCATCCAATTTTTTATATCAGCTATGCATTCTGTTAATTTAGTGAATTGGTAAGTTTCGTTAGGTTTTGAAGAAATATAGAGCTGTGTATCATCGGCATAACAGTGAAAGCTAATTCCGTGTTTCCTAATGATATCTCCTAATGGTAGCATGTACAGAGTGAACAGCAGCGGTCCTAGTACTGAGCCTTGTGGTACGCCATACTGAACTTGTGATCGATAAGACATCTCTTCATTTACTGCTACAAACTGATAACGGTCAGATAAGTATGATTTAAACCATGCTAGTGCAATTCCACTAATGCCAACATAGTTTTCTAGTCTATTTAAAAGAATGTTGTGGTCGATGGTGTCAAACGCAGCACTAAGATCGAGTAACACTAATAGAGAGACACAACCACGATCGGATGATAAGAGCAAATCATTTGTGACTCTAACGAGAGCTGTCTCGGTACTATGGTATGGTCTAAATCCGGACCATACCAGATATACCATGTCTAGACATACCATGTCTAGAAAGGAACATAGTTGTGAAGACACTGCCTTTTCTAGTATCTTTGACAGAAAAGGTAGATTCGAGATCGGCCTGTAATTGACTAATTCTGAAGGATAAAGTTCCGGTTTTTTAACAAGCGGTTTAATCATAGCCAGCTTAAAGGTTTTTGGTACGTATCCTAGAGACAAAGACGAGTTAATGATATTAAGAAGAGGATCTATGACCTCTGGAAGCATCTCTTTCAGTAGCTTAGTTGGTATAGGGTCTAACATACATGTTGTCGATTTAGATGATTTAACGAGTTTAGTAAATTCTTCCTCTCCTATAGCAACGAATGAATCAAATAATTTTTCCTCAGGGAGACTACAATGCACTGCCTGATGCGATACTGTAGTAGACGGTTGCATAGTTATAATTTTGTCCCTGATATTATCAATCTTATAAGTGAAGAAGTTCATAAAATCATTACTGCTGTGCTGCTTGGAAACTTCTGTGTTTGAAGCTTTCTTTTTCGTTAGTTTAGCCACTGTTTCAAATAAATACCTAGGATTATGTTTATTTTCTTCTAATAGGGTTGAAAAATAAGCAGTTCTAGCAGCTTTTAAAGCCTCTCTGTAAGCAATCGAGCTCTCTTTCCATGAAATGCGAAATACCTCTAGTTTTGTTTTCTTCCAGTTGCGCTCCATTTTTCTGGCTGCTCTCTTAAGGGCCTGAGTGTGCTCGTTGTACCACGGCGTTGGATTATTTTCTTTAATCTTCTTTAAGCGCAACGGAGCAACTTTGTCTAAAGTGCTGGAAAAGAGAGAGTTAAAAGTTTCTATTGCAATATCAAGTGTTTCTAAGCTATCCGGGATGCTAAAATGATGAAACTGATCAGGAAGATTATTAATAAAGCAATCTTTAGTGGCAGAAGTGATAGGTCTAACATATTTGTAACACGGAGTCGGCTTTGCAGCCTTGGCTAAATGAAGTTTACACGAGACTAGATAATGATCTGAGATGTCATCGCTCTGCTGCAGAATTTCAATGGCATCAATATCTATTCCATGTGATAATATTAGATCTAGAGTATGATTACGACGATGAGTAGGTCCTGACACGTGTTGTCTAACTCCAATAGAGTTTACAATGTCTTTAAATGCCAATCCCAATGCATCTTTTTCATTATCTATGTGTATATTAAAATCACCAACAATTAGTACTTTATCTGCAAAAATCATTCTGACTGCTCGATCCTTAAGCATTAGACGATCTGCAAATCCGTCGATCTGGGCTTTGTTTATAAAACAATCATCGTCGAAATGCAGGGAACAAACAGTCTTGGACATCTCCGTTGATGCTCTGAAAAAACAAACTCCATCCACTGGTCCCTTAACCCTCTGGAGTCTGAGCAGTTTTCTGGGCCCTGGAGGTGTTCTGACATGCTCTGACATTTGTGCTTTTTTCAGTTATTTCTAAACATGTTAATGGCAAAGGTGTAAATTCACTCTATATAGCACAAACAGGGCTACCAAAATATCTGATCAACATGCATGTATATGTTTGAATTTTTAAGAGAATAATGTTTATGCGTGGTTATTGGAAAAAATAAAAATGAAAGTTGCAGAAATAATACCACAAAACACATACTAAATATGTGTAAATAAGACTTTTGACTAATGAATTTTGTAGCTTCGAGTTCTGGCTTCAAAATTATGTGAAAATCATCCTGCCTTATCATTCTCGTAAAACAGTACATTGATTTGAACTTTCTAAAACAGTTTTTTTGTCAGAAGAGGTTTATGCATGGGAGGGGTGGCCCATCAATATTAATGGCCCAATGGCCATCAATATTAATGAGATTCAGACCAGGGGTGTGACATACACTCTTCCAGTGGCTAATGGGCCATCATGTGCCTGAACAAAGAGGAGATTCAAAGGTTTTGTTTTTCAATCTGTTTTATTGTAATTCCTCTATGTGGAGGAACTAAATGTTCTAAATTTGCTCTAAGCAAATGTGAGCAAAATAAATTAATCAGTGTGCTATAAACAAAGCAATTGTGAGCGATAAACAAAAGTAAAGGCAGGTATCTCACAGTAAATTCCTGTGCCCCGTTTATATGCGGGCTACAAGTAAATCAAATGAGCAAAATAAAGAATCCTGAAAAAACTATCACAGAGGTTATAAAAAATATATATTAAGCAGCACAATAGTTTCCAACATTGATTTTAAAAAATAGTCATCATATCAGAATGATTTCTGAAGGCTGATGGTTAGTAGAAGGTGGTCAGCAGAGCACACACATCTGAACACAGTCACACATCTTTATGCCACTCCTGAAAACAGTTCCTATTTAACTGAAGACATAAGTGAACATTGCATTCCTGGCATTTCCATGGTGTTAACTGCTTTTTACCACGCACTGCTTTGCAATGAACACATGAGCGGCGACCAACTGTGGCAACATCCCGGTCATCTGATGCCAGCTCAGCTCCTGGAACCGGTACATGGTCACTATTGGTCCGTTTTGGTGCCGTTTTCAGTGACACACCACAGAGCTCTGTTACAAGCTGCTCCATAAACTCTTTATGGGACAAGTTACCATGTAGCTCTTTGTGCACAATGAAAGAGTTGGTGGAAGCAATGTCCAAGAAGTGTAGAAAGATCTTTCTGTACCACTTCATGGTTTTGTGCTGTGTTGTGTAGTACTGTATCAGCTGGTCAGACAGATCCACACCACCCATGTGTTTGTTGTAGGCAGTCACAGGTGCAGGACATGGAAATGTCTTTGTCCTCCATGTATCTTGTGTTTTCACCCTCCTCTGCGCAGTGTCTCCTGAATAAGCAGGATGGATGGTAGAACAGACAGATACCTCTCGTGTGTCCATCCACTTCACAAATACAAGAGGTCCATCCCGAACCCACCTGATGGATCCCCTGGCAGATTTTTTAGAGAGTGAATTAGCTGCATTCCGAGGGCAGTCCTTCCTGTTGTCCCTGTAAGTCCCACATGCACCAAACTTCATTGCAAACAAGTCTTTTAGGAGCTTTGGACTTGTATAAAAATTGTCCATGTACACATGGTACCCAGAACCCAAAAATGTGTTGTCTAAAAGAGATGTTACAGCATCATATGACAGTCCATGGCCTGTGGGAAAGTTGTTCTTTCCTGTGTACACAGAAAAGTCCACAGTGTATCCATTCGATGAGTCTGCAAGAACAAACAACTTGAAACCCCATCTGGTTGGCTTAGCTTTCATGTACTGCGTCATACCTGTGTGTGCTTTGCATGCCACCATTCTCTCATCCACAGCTAAGTTTCTTCTAGGATGATAGATGGATTTACAAGCCTGACGAATAGTCTCCATGAGAGGTTTGACCCTGAAAAGACGGTCATGTTCACGTGTGCCCCTCTTTCTGTCATTATCCATATCTGCATCTGGGTGACTCATGTGCACATTCCATGAAATGATGCGGTATCTGTCCCGGGACATAACTGTAGCTGGAAAGGGTACAGAGAAAACACTGCTTTGCCGCCAGTAGTCGCTGATGGAGCTGACCTTCACCATGGCCATGTAGAACAGCAGCCCAATGTAACGGTACATCTCACTGATGCTGACATCTGTCCATTTATATTTGCAGCCCTTTGCAGTTGCCTTGGCAGCTTGAGCATTTGTGTTGTGGCACAGAGTTGAGACAGCACTTTCTGAAAAAAATTGTTTGAATAGACTCATGGGCGAATGTGAGTATACAGAACTCAGTTGCGGTCCAGTTTCTCGTGCAGGACGGAATCGCACAGTCTGTGGAACCATGTCAACATCAGTCTCTGTTTTCCAAGCCAGAGTGGACTGCCTGTTGCTTGCCTGCTGTTTAGCCTTCGCTCTCTTCGGGACAGGTGCTTGGACATGTTCGTTGTCACATCTGTAAAAAACAAAACAAAACACACTGTGAGCATACTGATAACACAATCAAAGACACTGTATTATTATCATTATCGATCACTAATGGCCATGGATAAAAAAAGACAACAGTTTTTGTAATATCACACACGAATGTGTACTTTTATATTATGATGATGTAAACAATTATATTTCATCTGTAAATATTACGTCTGTGGACTTACTCAGGAAGATTCTCCATCACACTGAGAACTGAACTGCGTGCCCCTCTACGGGGTGCTGGAGAAGGAGAGCAAGCTGCAGTCATATTCCTAAAAAACAACAACAACAAAAATAATAATATTTAGCATACATTATCCAAATCAAACTGATGGGCAATTAATTGTTATGGACGCACAATCTATGTATATATCTGTTGATGGTCCATAGGACAGAGAAATATCACCGCGTCACCGCGAGTATCTGTTGATGAGCCATTTAGACCGCACGCATTTAGTGACGCACGCAATGAACGGATCGTTCGCGAATGACACATCACTACATTTCAAACATTTACACCTGTATTCACAAACATCTGTGCATAAGGCAGTACTGAAGCATGATAAGCAGTGTCATAGTCTAACCATAAACCACACACACATATATATATATATATATATATATATATATATATATATATATATATATATATATATATATATATATATATATATATATATATATATATTTAGACAGTAGGCCTAGGCTATCACATATTTTACCGGAGGCTGAAATATATTTAGACTAAATCACATTACACTTAAGCAGATATTCACAAATAAAGTACATAAGACATACGGCAGTATTTTAGCATGATAATCAGTGTTATAAGCTAATCAAAACTGAGTGAAATATATTTAATATACAAATATGTTTAGAGAGTAATAGCCTATCACATTGAAAAAGTTTACACTTGAGCATATACACGAATGTTAAGGGATATCGTTATGCAATCTTTCATGTAAGATGCCAAAAGCTAGCCAACACTAAGCAGATATAGTCTGAATTATCAGAAAAAGAATTATATAACAGTAAAACTTACTCCGAAATTGTGTCCTCTGCGGGATCAATTCGCTCTTCAAAATGCTGCCGTTCCTCGTCTGAGTCTTCATCTTCCTCTGAGGAAAAGGTGCATTCTTCCTCGCTGTCCAGAATCATCTGAAGGGCGGAGAAGCCGGAGAAGCGTGCCATACTCAAAACGCGATGAACTATCAGTAAGTCTAATGAAGAAACTGTGTTTTTATGGCATTGATCGGGGGGCGGGTGCGATCACCTAAACTATTTACATGTGAATCGCGCCGGGGGCGGGGCGGCTGCAGCTCATTTAGAGATAATGAAGGGAGACGGAAAAAAGGTACCTCTCCTTGCTTTCAAACGGATTACATGAGTTGAAAACATTTGTTTTTTATATAAATTACTTCATTTAAAAGAAGAGATTTCAAGCTTCATAAAGACATATATCACGTGTATGTGTGAGAAGTATTCGCTGAGTTATGATTCATTTTCGGACGCGTTTCAGAATGGACTACACGGACAGAGAGAAGGGAGAACTCGCTTCGTGTTTATTTTTCTTTATTTGGCGAAAAGCACAACACTTTGTTTTTATTGTGAGTATACACAAAAATAATACACATTTAACAGAATCGATTGATGTATGAAACTCCTATGGAAAATCAAAGTCAACAGAGTATTCATGAGTTTCTTTTACACTGATAAAAAAAAAGCGAGCTGGTATCGCCGGCGATACCGTCGACCTCAGAGGGTTAATGCTGGGTTCTTTGGGAATCTGTGCAGGGTTGTCTTGCCCTGGCAACCAAAAACACACTTCTTCTGTGACATTGACTTCCCTAAAGCCGAGCAGAGCGCTTTGATGAGGTACTGCTTTCGCTCTCTTCTCTCTCTGGTCTACGAGTGAGTGCGCGCGCGCCCGCACTATTCCGGGAGAAGTGCTTAGGACCCATATAAGGAAATTCCTCCCCAGCTGACGTCACGAAGACCCATACTTGAAAAAAACTTTGTGAAACTTCAATTTTTGAAGGGCAATTTTTGACACAGAAATACTCCTTCAAACGTACAATTTAATTTTTGAAACTTTGTCCATGTTTAGCATGGGAATCCAACTCTTTAACAGTGTAAAAAATTCAGTATGCATGAAATAGCATTTCACCCCCCCTTTAATCACCCCAGTAACTTACAAAAAAGACGAAAGACTTATTGTCTGTCACAGCCTTTGTTTGGGGGACATTCAGTAAGACTCACAGCCTTAAATGTTATACCACAGAATATTGCAGTTAGACAACCATCCTCTGTTTTGATGTTTTATTAGGACTGATGATTCACTGGAGAATGGAAATGTGCCAATTTTTCTCACACACTGTACAGTGTGCACACAACAGGGACAGAATAGGACACACAGACCAGTGCGGAGCCCATGGAAGAACCGAAGTGCAACAGGCCTCGGGGGTCAGCCATGTGGTGAAGATTTCCTCATCCCCCCTCTTATCCCCACCTCACTGGTCCATAGGTGTCAAATCAATTAAGAAATAGGGAAAGAATGAAACAACAACAGCAGACTCTGAAAACGATACAACCCTAGTGTTTGGACAAATACTGCTCTGTCGTCTTTTGTTTTCTTTCTTCCTCTGTGCAGATACCATTTGATGGCCATCCCGAGATCCATATGCAAAGACCTCCTCACCTGCATATGAAGCCACAACCTCAAGAAAACAACTAGACCCACTGCCGAGCCAACCAACACAGAAGAAAAATACACAACGCAGAGATTCATATACAAAACCTTCAGTCATCCATCCATCGACATGATCAAGAATACAAGCCTGCACCATTACATGAGTGCTGCACCGGGTTAATGTCGGGTTAACCAACAAGCAATCTTGATCTTTCAACAAAATTACACCAGATGACTGAAGACAATTCTTCATGGTTCGGAAACTTGATTGGTAAACCCTGGCTGTGGATTAAAGAAATAGCAATGCTGCTGTTATTTCTTCTACTGGCGTTCTACGTATGCTTCCACAGTATAAAGTGTTTCATTCAACAAATGACTCACGCCTCGCACGAGAACATGACTGGTCCAACCATAAAAGAATATTACCCGTAAGACTTCACAGACCCTAAGTGCATGTTTGTTTCTGTGTCAAAATGCAATAGTGTCAACAAGCAATTACAGATGAACAACACAGAACATGCTATGTACCTGTAACGATCAAGTTACAAGAATTAACTTTTAAGTGTTTCAATTTGTATTTTTGTGAGAGTTATTAGAACTCTCAAAGGGGGAAGTGTTGGATTACATATTTATTAAATGTTTAATTTAGTTTTTCCACTGCAGTAGTATATAAACTGATAAAGTTTAGTAGACTGATTTATTGAGTCTCCAGCAAGAGTCTCCTTTTCCTACCAGACATGTTTTCTCTACTGTGTTTTAAATGAGTCAGGTCACTGAGATTCTCACCTTTCGGAACCCAGACATTGAATCGTTAGGTTGATTGACTTTCACCTTTTGTCATTAATGGCTCTGAGATGGCTCTTTGGAACTGGAGTTCCTGGCCAGTATCAGCATGTGAATAGTTATGCTGATTCAATTGGACTGGTAGTGCTCTCAGAGTAGTGTGTGTTCCCACTTCATTTGCATGCTTTATTCAGAGTTTAATCCCTCCCCCTTGGAATGTATATAACCACAATGTATAATGTTTTAGTTAGACTAGTTTGGAAGACCTGCAAGCCACGTCACCTCAATAAAGAATAACTCCTTGAACGTGATCCAAACGTCTCCTGGTTTCTTGCTTCGATGAAGAAAAAATTTTTAACACTAGCAACCATCCAGAATACCATAGCAACGACATAGCTACACCCTAATGTCCACCCAGGTTACCCTAACAACAAAGTCTCCTAGAATCCGCATAGCATCCACCAAGAATGCCCTAGCAACCAAATAGCCAACACCTTAGGATCAACCCTGAGTACCCTAGCAACCATCCTAAGAAGCCGCATAGCAACACACTAGCAACCACCCCAAGTACTCATGCAACCGCATAGCAACACCCAAAAATCAATCTACCTATCTATCTTGTCTGACAGACTGTATTGCCTTCAAAAACTTAAAACTTTAAGCATTTAAAATATCTTCAAACGTTCTGGTCTGGCTTTCTCAGGCCAACTTCAAAGTTTGTCTCGATGTAGTTTTTAAATCTAGCTTATTATCTCATCCTGTAAATGTAAATGCAAAAATGTGCTGTTTTTGTCTCTTTAAATGTAAATTAGCTGTCCTGCATATTCTGCATCGTCCTGTGATGCTAAAAACCTTGCAATGGAGATATTCTCTAATCTCTAACTCATGGAGACAAACATCCCTTCAAACCACACAATCATGAGGTGTCAAACAAATATTCTCAGTTTATGTAATCTGTATGAAAAGAGAGAGATGTCAGTCAATCTTATTTCAGCTCATTATAGGTCATTAAGTGTTAATGTGACCCCGCCCACGGAGAGTGTGCGCTATTCAAACGCAAATGATCTGAGGTGATCCATGCAAACGTGTCAATGCCCACATCAGCTGGATAAAACACACTGAGTTTAATCAGAGCCCATCTACGTAGAGCCTTGGCACTTCCTATTA
Source organism: Squalius cephalus (assembly GCA_022829025.1). Classification (NCBI taxonomy): domain Eukaryota; kingdom Metazoa; phylum Chordata; class Actinopteri; order Cypriniformes; family Leuciscidae; genus Squalius; species Squalius cephalus. Next base: position 16,687,622 of record CM040794.1, on the reverse strand, counting down.
GCCCCATTGTATCGATCTTGGTTGCAGTTCCATTAGAATTCCACTGGAGGTAATCGCGGGCGAGTGCAGACTGAATGGGAGTCTATGGAGCTAGACGGCTAAATGTTTCTTTCACCCGATTGCCGTTGAGAAATCTCAGATTTTATTATACAACATGGGTTATAGGTCAAAAATTGAATGAACAAGTACTTATGTCCTTTCGATTTCTTACAGGTTGAGTTATTGTTACCCATAACACGCTAGCATTCTGCTAATGAACGCTGATTGGTCAGTGAAGGACTGATTATGACCAGAGATACCGCTTTATGGCATCGTGGCATCCGAAGTGGGACCAGAAACAAACAAAACAAAAACTTTTCTAGCACGTGTATTTACCTGTTGTCGATGCCTTGAGAGAAAAGAAAGTGCAGAGCGCGAAAGCACCAAAGCGACTGAAGGATTGCCGTAAAGCAGTATCTCTGGTCGTACGATGTGTATGACATCATTGACATTTTAAAAGACTTTTTAAAGCAAATAAGTGACTCTAAAAAATCTAACACCCAGCAATGTGTAATCTCTTTGCATCTCCTTTCGAATACAACATTCAAATTACTAGACAAAAAATTATATCCTGAGAAAAGTGGATTTTGATGGGTATAGCGCCATAGACCTCCATTCATTCTGCACTTGCCTGTGAGCGCCCCCGCATGGACAGAGACGTGTTACTGCAGCCAGTCCAGAAACCGGAAGTAACCAGAGAGTGCCAATTCTCTTCCTATTAGACATTCTCTTGTTTAATCAGACTCATGTACTTTACAAGGCTGTGAGGAATAATACTATAGTAATAATAATACTGGGAAATTTACCTCAGAAGTTCCGGTTTAGTTACACTTCGAGGAGCAATGGATCCAGCTGAGTATTGTGAATAGTACGTTTTTTTATTCTTATGTGCTTTGTTCTAATCACAATATGCAATAGTGTCTGTAAACCGCAAAAAGACTGTTTAAATATGAATCGCATGTCTGTGTGTGAATGAATGAACGGCTCTTACCGAACTATATTGCTATACTGAGATGAGAAAAAAACGACTGAAATATGTTCAAATAAAATGTCTTTGTATCAGCAACGTATTAAACTTGCAAATTAACATTTATATGCCCTAATATATCATAAAAACGATAGGCCTATGTTACAGACGAAATATGAAAGATAACATTTCGTTGACTAGTTTTGGATAGATTATAAAGTTTTTACTGTAAAATAGACTACTGCCACATCAAATAAGCTTTTGTTCGCCAATTTCTGCTCATATGTTACATATTTATATTATGTTTTGTCAAAAAAAAAAGTAATTAACTAAGATGTTATTGTAGTGTTTGTTCCAATGTATGCTATATTCAAACTAATTTGAAATACGTATGATAAAATGTGTACTTTATTTTTTACAAAGAAAGATTACACTTGAAATATTGTTAATATTTTAATTGTTGTTGTAATTGTAACATTTTTAATAAAATAGTAAAGAATATATTTACAAGGTAGATGTAAACAAAATCTTAGAAAAAGGTCAATATAAGCCTACTCTTTAAATAATTTGTATTGTGTTTTATTAGTGACAAATTTGGAGAGAGGATATATCCAAAACTTTCTAAAAATACAATAAGAGAACAATTAACTGCACAATTACTAGAAATGTTTACCTTGGATATTATACAATTTGCAAGCAAAAATTAAAAATTTTTCAAGATGCTTCCAACTGTGAACCAGTTTTGTAGTATATATACAGTGTAAGGCTCATTATGCAGCTCATTATGCGGGTCATTGTCTTCTCAGGTGTGAATCGCACCCCTACGCATATTGCCTTTCCAAACAAAAAGTGTCTTACAAAATTTTAATCAATGTATTGTTTCATGTGAATGATTAGGCAGGATGATTTTCAGATCATTTAGAAGAAAAACTCTAGGCGACAACATTCATTAGTCAAAAGTCTTATTGACATATATTTAGTATGTGTTTTGTGGCCCTATTTCAGAAACTTTCATTTTTAGTTTTTTCAATAATCATGTATAAACATTATTCTCTCAAAAATAAAAGATGTATTTACTGTTGCTCACATATTATGGCAGCTCTGTTTGTGCTAAATAGAGTGTAATTACACCTTTGCCATTAATAAGTTTATAAGCAACTGAAAAAAGCACAAATGCCAGGGCATGTCCAAACATCTCAAGGACCCCAAAAACACCTTAGACCCCAGAGGGTTAAACAACAATAGCGAGCATTGCAAGAGCAAGGAAATAAGTAATATAAATTATAAAAACATAAAATGACAAATGAGTAATAATATGAATAAATCAAATGACAACTACTTAAATAATCCGTGTATCATTCCTTCAATCGTTTTTTGATTTAATATTGAAAGTAGAAAAATGAGAAAACAGTTCCTTTTTCGATTTTTCATTTTTTCCAAAAAACGAAAAACAAGAATTCAGCTTGATTTTTCGTTTTTCGTTCTGAGGTAGCAAAATTAATAAACAGCTGGAAAATTCGATTTCTACACGTGGGCGGGAATGAAACGCCCCTTTCCTCTGATTTGTCAGCCGAAGATCAAACTGTCCCGTCATCAGTTCTTCCTCAGTTCTGCACTGCAGAATAAGACTCCTCCGTTGTGTGGATTCTTAACACGTTTATTTCAACTTTTTCATGTTTTCCATCAACGAGACTAATGAATGGCTCGACACAACCCATACTGGGGAATAGACTAGACGGGGCTTTCTTCTTTGTAGACCAGAGTTCTCAAGTGCCAGGGGTTTGCTATTTTCATATTTTCCGAACTGTACTTTTTTTTATCATGAACCACGCTGAGTTTTATTCGTAAGTGACTATATAATACATTTTACTTCAAATAATCTAAATGTTGACTTTGAAAAGTAGGCGCGTCCGAAGGCTATTCACTCTATTTTGGTTCATTTTTGGTGTGCGCCAGAAAGATGTTCAAGGAGACTGAGACGCACTAAAGTAGAAATCATGTTGTTTTCTTTATTTTTCAAAGGCATGATATTTTGTAGTCATTTTGAATGTACACAAATAAAAATATAAATTTTTACTGTTTCGAATGACAGAGTAACGAATAACGAAGTTATTTCCCCTGCTGAGCAACAAATCCAAGTGATGGCGCCGACGCATCGCTCGCTCTCACAACATAGGCTATTATCAGTTCACTTCTGGCATTGCTAACTTGACATCGCAGCCTGTTCATTATTAAAATAAAACACAGTCAACCAAATATATAAAAAGTTATTCTGCTTAATTTAATTCGTCTGTTGTTGTACAATATAAAGGCTGTGCCGCACAGCAGTTATTCCAAACTCATTTCCCATGCTGTGAAGATGATGATTTAGCCTATACGTGTAGGCCTATATTTGGACTCGACTGACGTTTAAAACCTTCTTTACAGTTAGCATCCAAATTTTGCATTGCAAATATGGAAACTTGGGACCGAGATGCGCGAAACCAACGTCGGTACAGTTTCAGTTTCGATTCAAATAGCCTAAATTTGTTTAGGCTTGGCGTTTAAAACAGGCTAAATGTTGTTTATAATAAAGGACACAATAGGCTATTATTATAAGCTATAGGTTATATTTTTATTATACGTGGCTACTTATTTTTTATTCTTGTCGTTTTCTGAATACCATTCATTTAAGGATTTGACATAGGCAAATGTCAAAGGGGAAGTAATGGTAAGGGGAAGTAAAATACGCATACAAATAGCCTATGTTATTAATAGTGTTTATAATGTTAATGTTGAATTATATTTACCGGTCTTTTTCTGAATAGGCTAATAATAAAATGCGTTTGTTTCCCTCTCCACATGACCCAGTGCACTGCGCACAAGCGCACATCTTTGAGATATAAATTAATACATTTTAATAAAACACAATAAGGCCTACATTATAAAACTCAGAAGAGTATGTATTTTAATATCTCTGTTGTTCTCTGTTCTCCGGTTGTTAGATAAACGCATGAACTGTCATTCAGACTGACTATGTTAATTTAGCCTAGGCTTAGGCTATATATAGTCAATGCATTATTCTTTTCTTTTTCTATAAGTGTTAAAATATTTACAACTAATTATATTGATTATCTATATCTACATTTATTATTTAAAAAAAATTACTGGGCGATCGAGGGCGACCATGTTAGGCTAACAGCCGTCATTTACCCTGCATACCGAGCTGATGCAAAGCATAAAGTTAGGTGAATTTATATCTACACAGAAGAAAGCCCTGTCTAGTTTATTTCCCAGTACGGGTTGTGTCGAACCATTCGTTAGTCTGGTTGTTTGATGAAAAAAAGATTAAATGTAGTTGCAATAAACGCGTTAAGAATCCACACAACGGAGGACTCTTATTCTGCAGTGCAGAAGTGAGGAAGAACTGATGACGGGACAGTTTGATCTTCTGCTGACAAATCAGAGGAAAGGGGCGTTTCATTCCCGCCCACGTGTAGAAATCGAATTTTCCAGCTGTTTATTAATTTTGCTACCTCAAAACGAAAAACGAAAAATCAAGCTGAATTCTTGTTTTTCGTTTTTTGGAAAAAATGAAAAATCGAAAAAGGAACTGTTTTCTCATTTTTCTACTTTCAATATTAAATCAAAAAACGATTGAACGAATGATACACGGATTTTAAATGAATATGGAAGTAAATATAAAAGGAAATAAAATAAAACGACACCAATGTCTGGTGGCTTAAATTAAAACAGGTAGTTATTGTAACCCTTAGATCCTTCATTCCTCCTCTTAATCGTATATGAAAACACTGGATTACATAGACTGATTAAATGCAAGCAAACTTTCATGATCATGATCAAAACATACTCTGAAAAGCTTGTGTGATCAGTTCGTACTCTTCCTTCCACATGCTCTTTAAAAGAACAGCTCTTCTCTGTCGTACCGCATACCAGCGTCAGTTGAGAGTGTGTCTGACGATGGATGAAAGCCTTACGACAGTTGAGTGTCTCACAAAACAAACCGATGTATGAGAAACACTCCTGAAACGGTAACTAATAAAGGTGCTTTCAAATGATTCCACAGTGGCCCTGTGACGATGAGATGCCGTTATGATATTGTCACCTGGTCCGTGTGACAGAAACACATGAGCGCAAGGTACATTTTTTGTAATTGTACATTTTTACAATTACAAAATTGTACAATTGTAAATAAATTACGCCTGACCTCCTCAGCCTTTAGGAGAGAAGGGGTCAGTGAGTTAAGCTGAAGTTGCGTTTATGCTGTTTAAAGCAAATTTACTTTGTAAAGTAGAAAAAGTGTGAAAAAGTGAAAACATCCTTGTCTGACCCCCCTATGAACTTTAAAAGGAGCACTTATACCACCGTTGATCTTTTAAATACGTTCAATGTCACTATACAAGACTCAAAACATGTTTATAAGGCCAGAGCTGAACCCAAACGCATCTAACGTTTGCCACAAATACTGGTGTTCGACTCTGTCAAGGCCTTTTCTTGATCAATTGAAATCAGGCAAAATTCACAACCCAATGAATTGGTGAGGTCCAAAACATCACAAATTAAAATGATAGTCAGATATCAACCAATTGGGCATACAATAAGTCTGGTCAACATGAATAAAATGCTCCATAACATTTTTTCAGTCTCATTGCCAACACCTTTGACAAAAGTTTGTAGCAGAGCAGAGCCACTGACCGCCAGTTCTTGATCTTTTGTAAATCCCCTTTTTTGGGGAGAAGAGTGAGGATTGCTCTCCTGCAGCTCAATGGTAAATGTCCTTTACTTAAACTGTCCCTGAGAACAAGCAACAAATCTTAGCCAATCACAGGCCAGAAAACTTTATAAAAGTCCACAGGAAGGCCATCCAACTCTGCATTATCCTCCTCGGAAATCTTAAAACCCTCATAGAGGGACTGCGCCTTTAAAGTTAAGAAATGAAATGTCATTTGTTAAACAAACTGATAAGGGAAACTCTCTTTGCATCCTCTCTGGCACCATTGATGTTTAAAGAACCCAGCTTTATGTCACAAACAGCAAATGTTAATTTGCATTTTAACAAAACAGAGTGGTTTTGACACAAACAAAGAAAAACAAAAACAAAAGACACTTAACCGTCATTAGCTATTTAACTTTTATCATAAATGATTTAGATGAAAAATGTCTTGGTCTGTAAAGGTCAGTTAGCCGCGGTGTTCTGTATTTTCATGACTAGTTAAACTGAATCAAGGAACAACTTTAAATCTGGGAAAAACTCATCAACTTTAGCTAATCTCAAGCCTTTGGTTCTTTGTAAAAAGGACTGAATTTTGGTGAAAGAGTAAGCACTCTCCACATCCATCTGTGTGTCTCCACTAACATCACTTTCAGACTCTTCGTGTTCATCAGCCCATCATCTGACTGAGAAGAACAGCTCATTGGACTCGTCTTTGACACTTTTGTAACTTGTTCAGTGTTTGATTTATTTTCTGTATTTTTTAAATTTGAAAATGTCAGCGTCCAACAAAACCTCTTACTCATTAAACAACACTGACTCAGCTACTCTAGTCGCGGTTTGACCAGTTCTCTGCGGTTCGCCAGGTAAAGAGTCTCCGCTTTCGCCCCGAACGTTAACAGCCCGCGTCTCACCTGCTCTCTCTGGGCATGAGCGAATCACATGCCCTACAGTCCCACACCCAAAGCATTTCATCATCTCTGATGTTACATGCACAGTGTAGTCAAAGTCATCAACCTTAAACTTAAACACCAAATTCAATTCTTCTTCGCTCTTTTTGTGAATCATGTGTACATGTCTCCTAAAAGACACAACGTGTTTAAGATGAGGAGATTTACAGCTGATAGAAATCATCTTTATCGGAGACACTAGTTTTCCGTGTCTATGATAATGTGCAAATGAAGAAACACAGACAGATTTGACCAACACAACCTACCAAGAGCAGCGGAAATGAAAAATAGCGATGCTTGGAAAGTGATATTTTCAGATGAAGTCTTCCTCTGGCGTTCCACATAAAGGAAGACGAGTGGAGTAGAATCGGCTCAAAAGATTTGGTCATGAAGTCGTCTCAGAGATCTCGATTTATATATGTATATTTATATCCTCGTCAGAAATTAGCTTAGCACCGGCGCAGCCCTGCCTTCGCATTTCCTAATGCTTTAAATATACTTTAAAGAATTAGTTCACCCCAATATGAAAATTTCCTAATAATTTACTCACCCCAATGCCATTCAAAATATACATGTCTTTCTTTCCTCAGTGGGAGAGAAATTATGTTTTTTGAGGAAAACATTTCTGGATTTTTCTTCTAACAATGGACTTCATTGGTTACCATCATTTTTAAGTCCAAATCAATGCAGTTTCAAAAGTCTTTGAAGTGTTTAAACGGGCTGTACGCGATCACAGCTGAAGAAGAGGTTGTTATCTAGCGAAACGATTCTAGCGAAAAATATCTAGCGAAAAATTATATTTTGTAGACTTTTTAACTTCAATATTTCGGATTGAGCTGATCAACAAACGGACAGGGACCTACGTCATCACGTTGAAAGGTCACGCCGGCAGAAGTACCCCCCCAATGTTTACAATGTGACCGCACGAAGGAGGATAGTTCAAATAGTATTGTTTGCTATTATATATATAGTAATTGTATTCAGTGAATATGAATATGAATAGTATATGAATAACATTCTGATGAATATGAATAGTAGTTCAAATAGTATTGCCGGCGTGACCTTTCAACGTGATGACGTTGTTCCCTGTCCGTTTGTTGATCAGCTCAATCGAACTATTGAAGGTAAAAAGTCTATAAATTATTATTTTTTTAAATGACCTATCGTTTCTTTGATAACAACCTCTTCTTCAGCTGTGATCGCGAGTACAGCCCGTTTAAACACTTCAAAGACTTTTGAAACTGCATTGATTTGGACTTAAAAACGATGGTAACGAATGAAGTCCATTGTTAGAAGAAAAATCCAGAAATGTTTTCCTCAAAAAACATAATTTCTCTCCCACTGAGGAAAGAAAGACATGGATATCTTGGATGGCATTGGGGTGAGTAAATTATTAGGAAATTTTCATTTTGGGGTGAACTTATCCTTTAAACTACTTTTAAACTTCAAACTACTTTAAACTTCTTCAAACTTTCTGGTCCAAACTTTCTCAAGCCAACTTAAAGTTTGTCTCGACAAACTTTTTAATCTAGTTTGTTATTATTATTATTATTGAGTATTTTCACATAGGTGAAATAAAAACATAAAATAATTTATCATATTATTTACTCAGGCTTCTTCCTTTAAATATCACAATCCAGACACTTTAATTGGAGAGTATAGATTTTCTGTAGCCATCAAAACTACATCTGTTTGTCATAATCGATCTTCTCACTAAAGCTGATCGTCTGTGAACCAACGCCTGGCCAAAGGAAGAGCGGAAGTGTTGAACATTAATGTTTACTTTCCACCTCTGTATATTTCAGATTGTAAAGAGTCTGTAAATTAATGTAAACTAAAAGCAGAATCCCTAGAGCTTGATATCATTATAGTCCTGAAGATTAATTCCTGAAGACTTACCGTGATGTGATATTTGTGCCAGTGTTAAATCTGTGTTGGCTCTCTGTCACCCTGTTTGAGTTTGCATTCTGTGCGCTGTCTACGCTTTCTCTTCCTCTTTATGGTTTTCCTGCCTGCAACTTTGACGCAAGCAGAAAACAGGCTAACGCATGTATTGACACATGTATCCTCTGTCCAACTGAATTAAACTGAGAAACAACTGAGCAGAAATCTGGTCTCTGTGTCTCTTATTTGGTTCTCCAAGTGCACTGTCAGGCTTCACGAGATTTGGAGGGCATTGCAGAAGACTGTAGATAATCAAGAAGTTATTATTGGTTATTATTATTATTACTGTGTGTGTGCGTGTAAATTAAGTGATTATTGCTGTATTTCCTGCCTAGTGTTGACAGAGCGTCTGCTTATTCTTATGTTATGAAGAGTAGCCAATTAGCACATATAGCTTGTTTAATACCTGTGTGAGTCCATGTAGTCTAGAGTGTTTCTACATTATGTTGATGTGAGATGCTTGTGTATATCTCATACATCACGTTATTGTGGATATAAGTTAGCCTGGGTGCCAGCCCGAACACTGCCCACAACATTTTTTGGTCGGGAAGTTCGGTCTGGACTCGATCCGTTGAGGAGTAATTATGCTCGGCTCCCAGAAGGCCGAGCCAATCAAATTGCCAGGGCGGGCTTTAATCGATGATGGACAGATGATCTGCGGTCACCAAAGAGCACTTGATTTGAATTAGTTTACAACAAAGACGACTGCCGCTGGAGAATTGAGATTTCATGAGTTCACACTTACAAATAAGTCAGATAGAATAAATGCATATATGACGTGCTGTCCGAGGAGAGGGCTGTGGGCTCGGTAGCCAGGCTTCGTGAAACACTGAAACAGTTGAAGCAAATGTGCCATATTGTGTCGAGGCTTCGAAACAATCCGACACCCGTCTCAATGGTGACACCTAGTGGTCACTTGCAAGTCGCTCCGTGGATCACAATACTTTACTTTCCTGCACCAGACCAGAGAGAATCGAGTTACATCGCAGAAAAACTCTGGTAAGTGAAACAAACAACCATTTAAATGTGCTGCTGTATTTAGTAGCCTGTTAATTTTATGCCAGACACGGCGCTCTACTGACTTTCTCTGGTAACGTTAGATAAGTATGTATGTTAGTTTGAACATGTTAACTTGGTGTTAGCTAGCTAAGTTTACACAATATGTCGACGTTAATCAATTCCTGGCCGATTTCAAAAGGGAACATACGTTTAAAGAAAACCCGTGGCTTATTTTGATTTTACAATGGTAACGTTAATTAACGTGAACGTTTAAGCATTGAACAGAAAGCTATCTCGAGTCAGCCATAAGAATAACGTTAAAACCGTTAACTTGATCAACTAAGGCCCTGTCCCAATATCCGCACTTCCGCCCTTGTGCCCCTCAACGCGCATTCTCGCTAAGGGGTGCAAGACCGTAGGGTGTCCCGATCCTCTAATGGTGTTCTCCAGGGGTGATCATCAGCGCACTTAATGCACCCCTTTCGCAAGTGCGCATCAGAGCTCACTTTGCTATAGGCTATTACCCAGAATCCTTGTAGTGTCATGACGTTTCGAACAGCTAACCAATGAGGGAGCAAAACGGTTGCTATGGTCGGACGCCAGGAAAAACTGGCCGGCAAGAGGAAAAACAAACGGAGAACAAATTTATATTTAAGTGTAAGTGAAAATAGTTTTTTTTTTTTATCAGAATATGAGCGAAAATAACAATACATGATGATACAATGATTTCACTTTCTTTTTTCAGGGTCCGACGAGCAGACTTTCAATTTTATAAAGTTCAGGGCAGATGAGCGGCTATTCACGGGGCACAGCAATGCCTCTAGCCAGGGATATGAGTAAGTTAACATGGCCATAAACATGAGCAGACAAGTTTTTTATTTGAAAGTAAGGGCTTCATTGCAAAGTGATCTAATGCATGAATGTGTGTCTTTCAGTGAAATTATCAAAATTATGGGGCTGGAGGGGAAAGTGACTCAGCAGCAGTGTAAAAAGAAGTGGGAAAATCTGAAGAAAAAGTACAAGGTAATTGCACTTTCACATGATTTGTAATTCTTATATTGTATTGATAATACAACAATACAATCGCTTTTAAATCAATAAACTCCTTTTTAAATCAATATGTGTCAAATTATTGATTTATTTTGTAGGTAGCCATGTAATAAGCGGGATAATGTATAGCGAGGCGGTTGTTATAGTGAATTTCAACCCCTTCAGGCTGATTCAAGCTCCGCTTCGCGTCGGGGTCCCGTTCAGTCTGTCAGGGTTGTTATTCGCTATAACAACCGCCTCCCTATACATTATCCCTTACTTAGTGACTGTTTAGAATGTAAACCCATGTAAATAATGTTAATGTCCCCCTTAATAACTACTACAATTTACAAAGGACTTAACACTGCCAAAAACTGGGTCAGGGACAGATGCAGGAGAGGTCACTGCTGCCTCATGGATTTTCTATGCAGCCATGCATGAAGCCATTGGCCAGAGACCCTCAGTCAGGCCAGTCTATCTGTTCTCATCTGGGCACAGTAGCGTAGAGAGAGCCCAGACACCTGTCAGTGATGTTGAGGTTGAAGTAAATTCTCCAACAGGCTCGGATACTGAGACAGCAGACCCCCCAAGTGATCAACCAGGTACATCAACTGATGTCAGACCAGGAAAGAGAAAGAGGAAGAGGGAGAGTGTAGATTATCTTAAAGGCTGCTGTGAGCGGCTAGAGAAAACACAGAAGGAAGAAAATGAAAGGGATAATGCTTGGCTCCAAAAGTCTCAGCAGCAAATGGACAGGATGTTAGATTTATTTGGAAAGCTGGTTGACCATATGACAGAGAAGTAATAACTTCCTGCATCTAGTTCTGTTCTGTTTGTTGTTTGCTGTTCCTGTATAAGTGTTCACGGTGTTAACACCATTGAGTGATTTAATTTATATTTAAAGTTTCAGAGGACTTTGGCTGTATTTCTTGGTTTGTACAAGACATTTGGAAATTGTAATTCTGTATATATGCAAATTATTATTCTTATAATCTATTATTATAATTTCTGTTTATCAGTAAAAGTCTGATATGCGTCACAAATAAAGAGAAACATTTATCATTTAGAAAAATCAGTTTTTTTTACTGAAACATAGTACTTCAAGACAAGTTTATAACAAAATAAATGAGCTGACAATGCAGAACAATACCGCCAGGTACAAGTGTAGGCTTATAACCATAGATGTATTAACATTTTTCAGGACAGATAAATTTGGTATTTACAGATGCTAAGTAATCGACAACATTTTTCATTTTACAAAATATATAAACAGAACTGTAAGTAAACAATGTCAAGCAAAATAGATAGATATAAATAGATAAATAAGGCTCTGAGATCTGCACACAAAAACAATTGGTTTCACCAACCACTCAAAACCAAAACAAATAGTGTTCCAACCAATCACCGACGGGGTGGGTGTTGTGAGGTTTTCGTGTGCAGCCGTCATAGGCAGCCGGTCACGAGCGCAAAACCTCACAACATGATTGGTTGGAACACTATTTATTTAGGTTTTGAGTGGTTGGTGAAAGCAATTGTTTTTAGAGGTAAATGATATACAATTGGTAGTATTAGCTTCATAATAACATTTGTACAAACACATTTACCATTAACACTAAAATGCCACAGCTGCGGGAGTCCTGCTGCTTGTTGTGCTGCATTGTGTGCACCATCCATTTTACTCCCTGTTCTCCACAGCCTGTCAGCTTCAAGAAATTCCTAATTATTGTAAAAAAAAAAAAAAAAAAAGAAAATAATATAACAGAGACAGCATCAGGCAGATTCTCTTAACATAAACTCTGATCTAATTCATTCTCACAAGCACTGTTACCTCAAGTAATTTTCGCTCATAGGCACCTTCGTTTGCCAGTGGATCTCTCAGCAGAAGGACCTTGTCAGACATGTTGACGATCTAAAGATATTTAGTAAATGAATGTTATTCTCTCATGTAACGGTCACCAGCTGGAGTGCCCTTGAGAGCCACCAGAGGGCACTCCACATAAGACTATTATCATTCACAAACTACATTTCCCATAACTCACTGCCCGGACTCATCATCACTGATCACATTCACCTGTACCTCATTCACTGATTGCCTTCACCTGTGTCTCATCATCCTGTTAGTCTCAGTCTATTTATACCATGTTCATTCAGTCACTTACCGCGAAGTCTTGTTTGTGTCACACTGCATTTCTGAGCGTTTTCCCTGTTTTCATGTCTCTTGGTTTTTTGGATATCTTGCCCTGTTCCCTGGATTACACTCTTGCCTCTGGTCCCTGCCTGTTTGTTTGTTTGTTTGTTTGTTTGTTTGTTTGTTTGTTTGTTTGTTTGTTTGTTTTGTTTTGTTTGTTTCTTTGTTTTGACTGCCTGCCTGTGTATGACCCTAGCCTGTACATTGGATTACGCCTCTGGATTGCCCCAGCCAATAAAGCTGCATTTGGATCTCCTACTTGAGTCTCGGAGCAGTTTCGTGACATCTCATCACATTATGACATTTATATTTATTTAAGAGATTGTTGTTTTCAAAGTGACTGAGCTGTGCTGCATCAAAAGTCAATCAAAATATCTTTATAAATGATAATGATTATGTAAATAATATTGCAGTGTAGAATGAACAATGAAAGGTAACCAAACCACTAAAGTCCAGTGACCCCCAATGTTTACGGGGCACATCCACTCTTCTTCCACTGGACATTTCATCTGAGGAATGGTTTTGATAAAGATTGTTATTGATAATTAATATGGCAAGATAATAACTGTGACAAATAAATTGCATTTCTGATTCCCTGGAATTTTCCAGAAAACAACTCGCAACAACAGCACAGAGCCGGTGAATAGGTTTCTGTGAAAAACAATAACATTTTATTATGCAAAATTGGTAACGCTTTACAATAAGGTTCATTAGTTAACTACATTAGTTAACATTAACTAATAATGAACTGCACTTATACAGCATTTGTTAATCTTAGTTAATGTTAATTTCAACATTTACTAATACTTAATTAAAATCTTGTTAGCATTAGTTAATGCACTGTGAACTAACATAAACAAACAATGAACAGCTGTATTTGTATTAACTTTACAACAATTTACAAAAGATTAACAAAACCAGTAACAAATGTATTGCTCATGGTTAGTTCATGTTAGTTAATACATTAGATATTTTGCACATGAGTTAAAGTAAGAAAAATATCTATAAAGTATGCAATATAACAAAGTATGAAAAATATCTAAAGCTAAATGAATTTATACCATGGTCTGGGTGAATACTCGATTCTGATTGGCTGCAGGGTGTCCGTTAAAAAGTGATAATGGACACCTAGGAAAGGCGTCCCGTCAATTTGCCTGATGACAGTTCTAAATGATTGCGCTGGCTCAAACTCACTGATCAACTGCTGCGGTCGGGTCACTGTGGCCACGTTGCTTGGCAACGCCTGTATACTAGGGCTGTGTATTGGCAAGAATCTGGCGATACGATACGTATCAAGAACTGGACGCGCGAATGAGGCAAACCGCGCCGCGCTAAACGCCTCGTGCCGCAGGACCCAGACCATAGACTGTAAAAATTGCTCTAGACGCGCGTAAACGCGTCTTTGCATTGACTTAACATTGAAATCACTCACGCCAGATGCTCTTTTCGCGTTTGGTGTGAACGATGCACGCGATTACATTTAGAAATAGACAAGCTTTGTTTCCAAATGCACCAAGCAAAGATATCCTTTCAGTTATATAAACTTTTATAAAACCAGCCAATATAATCACAATAAACACATCCAAAATGAAATATTTAAAATATAGGCTATATAACAACTGCATAACGTCTAATTTGTAAACAAAATGATTTACGCACTAAATCCAGCATAAACTCCGGCACAATTTGCACGTTTAAACTCTCAAGACAGACGGTCACATCCCGAACCTCACAGCACTGCATTTTTCGCTTGATATTTGTATAAAGGAACTGCCCAACTTTTTGACGCTCTCGGTCGCTCTCAAGGCTTTCTCCGGTCCGCTGTCAATCCTAAAATGTCCAGTGGACACGCACCGTTATAGGCGAGCCTGGCGAGGACACTAGTGGTGCGTCTCAGCATAGCTATCTAGTGGTAGGGATTTAAACAACATAAACGTGAACCACTGTCTTACGGTCTTTACCATGAATATTTTAGGACGTAAAAAGAAAAAAAAATCGATATTGAGTTTTTGAAAATCGATACAGTATCGATTTTTTCTTACACCCCTACTGTATACGGGAGATATTAAATAGTGCGCTTGACTTAAAAAATAAAAACCCTCACGATTTTTTACTCTAAAACACATTAAAGTATTATTAATTGATTCAATATTTCTTTCTTTCGTAAGTGACCATGGTATAAGCAGGATAATGCCCTTCGAGGTGTCCATTAACAGAAATGAATGGTTACGACAGTTCACGTCTCTGCGTCGTCCATTAATTTCTGTTAATGGACACCTCGTCGGGCATTATCCCTTACATAATTCCCACTTGCCTGTTGTTTTTTAATGAGAAGGTGCACGTATGCATCAATAACCTGCATTGAAAAAATACATCAAACCAACATTTAGATTTTCTCTTTTGATAATGTTCAACACTGTAGTTTGGTCTCTTCCGTCATCAGCCCCTCAGTCCCATGCAGTGTACGGAGGGATAAATCATACAGCTTATATGGTCCAACAACTGCTTCCACCTGGCCACAGTCTCCTGCAGCCCACAGCCTTCTAACTGTGAACACAACGCCAATGTTAAATCACTTACATATTTGACTGATATAGACATTACCGTTATATGGCCAGAAGTACATGGACACCTAAAAGGCATACTTATGTGCCTGTTTAACATTTTCTTTTAAACCCATGACTATCTATATGGAGTTGATCCAACTAAACTGGATGCACACAATTCTCTAGAATGTCAATTCTGTAGCATCAAGATATCCCATTAATGCAATATCCATCAATTACAAGTGGTATCCACATACTTTTGTCAATATAGTGTATTTGAGAACCAGTGACCAACAGGTCAGAAGAGCCAAAAGGCCAACATTTACAGTTCGAACAGCTGTGAAACAACAAACTTGGTAGACCAAACAAATGACCAACCGGTCAAACTTGCTAATGTAGAAGTCAGCGACTACAACCTCTTTCTTCTGCAGCATGTTCCTTTATATCCAGCGATGAACCTTGTGGATGCTTCAGGATTCAAGATTGCTATTTGTTATACGACATAGTAGTATAAACATAGTAGTTTAAACATAGTAGTTTCAATGTAAACTTGGCCTAGTCTCTTATGATTGTGTAATTAAAAATGTGGCAGAATAAAGACTACATGAATAAACTGAACAAAAGAAGAATGTATGGAGGTAGAGATTTTGATTTTACCTTGTGTGTTTTGTTGGGGCTCTGAAGGTTAAATGAACAACTGAAGGCCTCTGTGGAATGGAAATGTCTTCATCATCCTCTCCAAATCCTCTTCATTGCTCGGAGAAGGAGGGCTACAGGAAAACACACAGGCCATGTTCTCTTCTGGGATCTTGTGTGATTCCTGCCTGGGGACTGGACCATCATCAGTTTTGCTTTACATTGTACTTGCTCTTAAAAGTTACACCTTCAGAATTAGACAATGTAAGAAGCTTGCCACATATAGACTGAATGGCATATGGACCAGTAAAATCAGACTCAATTCTTCCTCCTTTCCTTCCCTGCTTCCTCATGTTGAATAGAAGCACCTCATCTCCAACACCATACACCGTATTCTTGTACTTCTTTTGTACTCTTTTTGCATAGGCCTGCTTCTGTTTATCCTGAGACTTGGAGATGTTTTCCACTGTGGTTTTTTTAGC
Source organism: Squalius cephalus (assembly GCA_022829025.1). Classification (NCBI taxonomy): domain Eukaryota; kingdom Metazoa; phylum Chordata; class Actinopteri; order Cypriniformes; family Leuciscidae; genus Squalius; species Squalius cephalus. The sequence goes on along the minus strand of CM040794.1, from coordinate 16,671,131 downwards.
AGTCTCCATTGACTTTTTTTCCCCATCCAAACATGAACTGATAGTTTTCTCCTCAGGAAGAATTATGTTGGAAAGCTGAAATAAAATGTAAACTCACACAAGTTCTGAGTTATTAGGGCTGACGATTTAAAGTGTTCATTTATTTTGTTATGAAAAAATAACAACTTAAATGATTAATTAAATTTAACAGATGAATTTTATGAATTTATTTATTTTATGAAATATTTTTAAGAATGTTAATAACCAAACTGTTTCTTATACTTCTTATACCCAGATGGGTATTTTCAAAATCAAATCAAACAGGACTTCCCTCCTTTTCTCCATAGCTGTAGAGAAAAGGGTTAACTTTATAATTGTATATAATCAACCTGTAGGATATATCCTATGAAGGATATATAAAATATATATATATATATATAGGTCGGGGTGGAGCGCCAGCGGGCCGCCCACCCCTTCGCTTGCGTGCCGCCCCCGAGGAGCCGGCCGTGGACACGAAGGAAATGGCGGACACAGAATTCAAAATAAATATACTCTTTATTAAATAATAAAAACAATGTTAAAAGTCTCTTCCGTTCAGGTTCTCTTCATGTTTCTCAGCACCCTCAGACAGAGAGGGGAATGAACATAATCCACAGCTTCCGCGTTCTCTTCGCGTTTCTCAGCACCTTCGGACAGAGAGAGGAATGAAACAAATTCACAGCTTCCGCGTTCTCTTCTTCAGCGAGCTCTTCGCGTTTCTCAGCACCTTCAGACAGAGAGAGGAATGAACATAATTCACAGCTTCCGCGTTCTCTTCGCGTTTCTCAGCACCTTCGGACAGAGAGAGGAATGAAACAAATTCACAGCTTCCGCGTTCTCTTCTTCAGTGTTCTCTTCGCGTTTCTCAGCACCTTCAGACAGAGAGAGGAATGAACATAATTCACAGCTTCCGCGTTCTCTTCGCGTTTCTCAGCACCTTCGGACAGAGAGAGGAATGAAACAAATTCACAGCTTCCGCGTTCTCTTCTTCAGCGAGCTCTTCGCGTTTCTCAGCACCTTCAGACAGAGAGAGGAATGAACATAATTCACAGCTTCCGCGTTCTCTTCGCGTTTCTCAGCACCTTCGGACAGAGAGAGGAATGAACATAATTCACAGCTTCTGCGTTCTCTTCTTCAGCGTTCTCTTCGCGTTTCTCAGCACAGCATTAGCCGGCTGTTCACTGGACTCAGGCAGAGAGAGAAATAGATACGTGTAACTCACAGCATTAGCAGGCTCTTCACTGGACTCAGACAGAGAGAGGAATAGACACGTGTAACTCACAGCATTAGCAGGCTCTTCACTGGACTCAGACAGAGGGAGGAACAGACACGTGTAACTCACAGCATTAGCAGGCTCTTCACTGGACTCAGACAGAGGGAGGAATAGACACGTGTAACTCACAGCATTAGCAGGCTCTTCACTGGACTCAGACAGAGAGAGGAATAGACACGTGTAACTCACAGCATTAGCAGGCTCTTCACTGGACTCAGACAGAGGGAGGAATAGACACGTGTAACTCACAGCATTAGCAGGCTCTTCACTGGACTCAGACAGAGGGAGGAATAGACACATGTAACTCACAGCATTAGCAGGCTCTTCACTGGACTCAGACAGAGAGAGGAATGGACACGTGTAACTCACAGCATTAGCAGGCTCTTCACTGCATCAGCAGGCCCTTCAAGCATTAGCAGGCTCTTCACTGGACTCAGACAGAGGGAGGAATGGACAGCCGTGATTGCGAGTGAACAACAGAAACAATTCCCACACTCACATTTCCACCACACACTGTAAGGTTTCACTCGTGCTCATTTCCACAATAAAACTGCAACTCAACAGACCCACAGTGCACCAAGGCCTCCGCCCGCATTCCAGCCGAAGTTCTCTGACTCTCTCATCTGTCTCTCTCATCTGTCTCTCTCCCGTCCTCTCTCTCCCGCGGCCTCCCGCCGCGACCGCGGCCACGGCCGCTCACGTGCTGCGCGCCCCACCTCTCATCCACCTTGTGTGTTTTATCCTCTCAAAAAGCGGGAGTGGCCTCAATCAGACGCTCAGAGTGAAGTCCCTACACCTGTCGCCAATCTGCCGTTTAGTTGTCATGACGACAAACACTCATACAGATCTGGAGCTGTTTGTCACCCCGTGACATATATATATATAGTTTGATTATATACAATAATAATTTGTAAAAAAAAATACACAAAGAGCAAAACGGTTAATGAAGACAGGACGTGTGCGGATTTACAGTCTATAGACAGGTTTCTGTGCAACTAAGGGACAGAAAGCAGCGCTCTACAGCTATATCTAGCAGAAAAGACACGGAGCTGTTGTGCTGTAACTGCACTAATCACCAAAAAGAGGGACTTAAAGTGTTCAATATTCTGAGGCAGTGGTCTCAAACTCAATTCCTGGAGGGCCACAGCTCTGCACAGTTTAGCTCCAACCAGCTCCAACTTAGAGTCCTGCACGGGTTCGGGTACCCGCGGGTAAATTTTGCTCAAACGGGTGAAAAATATCCAACCGTGTCGGATACGGGTGCGGGTCGGGTCGGACACGGGGGGAACACGGGTCTAAACACGGGTTTAAAACAATCACATGCAAACGTAAAAATATATGCATATTTTTAGGAACACATCTACAAAAATATGCCTGTATTTCAAGTTGATAAAATAATTTTAAATCCACAATCTATAACGTTACCTAGGCTACTTTCACTTTTAAAAACGCGCGCGCGATCTGCTTGCAGTCATTGAGATGGATGAGGAGTTGAAGAAAAGAATAACTAGTGGAGATTGTAAAGTTGTCGACAATACGTCATAAAAAAATCAAATCCACTATGTGGGAGAAATTTGGAGTTATCTGAAGAAAGTATTGTGAAAGGCTTATTTGCTGCATGCATTTTCGTGTTGGATAGCCGCAAATGTGGAACTTCATCGCCGAGGAAGCACGCAGATACTGTGGCAACAAAGCAGTCGACCAGTAGGCTATTTTTCAAATTTAACACTGTTAAGTATGTGTGGTGTGCAGGGCGTGTTTAAACCCAAAATTATCAGATGTAGGCTAGACGAAATTGCGTGGCATATATAGTGTTGTAGCCGTGTCTGTTCGATTGGTAAAATGTTAGGCTACTCAGTTTTGTGGTAACGTTTGCCATGTTCTTCATTTACCGGCCTTTTGACAGCTTCGGCTGAAGTTGTCCTTGTGTTAATTGTCGTGTAATAACGTATGACCTGGCAATAAACATTTTTGTAACTGTGTCTATAATGTGATTATATAATGTGCGGGTTGGGTACCGGTTCTGTTTTAAGCGGGTCGGGTCGGGTGCGGATTTTAATTAGTGCTGCTGTCGGAAAACGGGTCGGATGCGGTTTGAAGCACTGCGGGTACGGCCGGGTGCGGATTTACAAAATCGGACCCGTGCAGGACTCTGCTCCAACTCACACCTGCAAGGAAGTTTCTAGTAATCCTGAAGACCTTGATTAGCTGGATCAGGTGTGTTTGATTAGGGTTGGAGCAAAACTGCAGAGCTGTGGCCCTCCAGGAATTGGGTTTGAGATCACTGTTCTGAGGGTATCACATGCCTTTGCTAAAAACAGAAGGAGATATGGATACAGGCCGTTAGGGCATAAAATGGTTCTAATGGCAGCGAGCAGGGCCGTTTCTAGGCATAGGCAAACTAGGTGGTCGCCTAGAGCGCAAACAGCTGGGGGGCGCCAGTGAGAGCCCCCGCCCCACCAAGAGTTTTTTTTTTTAATATATATAATATATATTATTAATATTATTATTATTATTTCAAGGTCATACTATATTTTCATACTTTATGTTACAAATTGGTTAATTGTTCTACTACTACAAGCTCCATCATCACGACGAGCAAAACATGACACTGTGACTGCATTATTAGCACCACGGGACGGATTTACGTCATGCTCATTTCAGCTGCGGAATATTATAGCAGGCTTTTTCCTGCATTGAAATTTATTTGGCGGCCGCAAAACGTATTTTTGGCCCACCAAAAGCCTTATTTGATCGGTGAGTGATGTAGTAGATGGCTGCTGTGCTGTGCTTGTGACAGTGCGCATGTCAGTTAACGTAGACTCGCTGTATTTCAGACATCACGGTATTCCGGACACTTGACCTTTTTCCGCAAATTCTATAAATAAACACTTTCAGGTCACGGCATCTATATATATATCCGTGTCGGTGTCATCTTTGCTGCCTCGTTTCAAAGATACCTCGGCTCTTAAAACATGATCAACCAGAAAATGACCATTTTTTCCACCAGAAAATGACAAAAAAAACATATGTTTAAGTTACTTATAAGCCATAAATGTTTAATTTCTATAACATTATGTTATTTGAGGACCCAATAAAAATGAATCTAGACATTTTATAAAAGGAACTTTTAATAACATGAAAAAGATGAACATCAACAAAAAACTATATACATTTAAGGTTAGGTTTCCCCCTTTCCCTGGTGTGTCCTGGCCTCTCTCCCTGCCTATTAAAAAGAAAAACATTAATGCTTTGCCATAAGTATAAGAACTCACAACAGTGTAACATTACAATTTTAACATTGCACCACCATTTTGGACTGTCATGTGCTTCATATGAGGAATCTTTAATTAAAAGAGTAAATAGATGCTTATAAATAATAAATATACAACATGTGAAGATTAATATAATTATTTTATTTGCAGCTATGTTTAGTTTTTTATTGATGGTACGCGCTATGCCATTGCAAGGCATAGTCATACATGTTTGACAATGAGGTCAATCATCTCCTCCGTAAAAAACAGATTGAACACAGAATCCATGTTCTGGACCCTTGCGATGGCATAGTGCATTGGCCCTGGAGTCACGCCTCTGGCAGGCTAAAGAAAAGGGAGCTGTCTCCACGTTGGTGGAAAACCACACTTCGCCGTTTCTCCCAATCCACCCAGATCCAGGATCCTCAGAATCATCCTCGCCTTCAGTGGAAGCTAGAGAGGATGATAAGGGTGGCCACATCCAAATCAGGATCTGACTCTCCTGAGTCAGTGGTGTCAGAGGAGGGAGAAGACGATACATCCTGCAGCTCGCTGGAGGGGTCAGGCTGCATAATCATCTCTAAAACTTCACTACAAGTCAAGCCCTTTCTCATGTTGCTTGCTGCTCTTCTCACCATCAAATGACCAGCAGGCTTGCATGCAAGCGTTTAAATCCACTTGCTTTGTTTTTGTTTAGTCTGCATTTCTCACCATCAAAAGGCAGCAGATGCATAAATACACTTACTTTGTTTTTGTTTACTCCATGCAGTTCTGAGAGCTGAGGTGCATATTTTGATTTTCTCAGACGCATCAAGGTGAGTTCAGACACACACACACACACACACACACACACACAGACACACACACACACACAGACACACACACAGAGACACACACACACACACACACACACACACTTTAATATGCTATTAAACTCCATATAATATGCGTAAGTTCTCTAGAAACAGCATTGATCATTTTAAGTCTGCCATTGGCAATATCATTTGGGATGAGGTACTTGTATCACAAGACGTCAACAGTGCATACAGTCTATTCTTAAAGTCTTTTAATGAGGCCTTAGATGTATCATTTCCATTGATGAGTACAAAATCCAGAAATAAATATTCTAAGGGGAAGCCATGGATATCTGATGAATTAAAAAAGCTTTCCCGGAAAAAAAATAGACTTTATAGGAGGTCTATTTTTAATCCTTCCTTAATTAATATTGAAATTTATAAGAAATGTAAAAATCACTTCACATTTTTAGAAAGAAAAACAAAGAAAGCATATTATTCAAATCAATTTGCACAAGCTTCTAAAAACATTAAGACAACATGGCACCTTATTAATCATTTATTGAACCGTACTAAATCCCCATTTACTGCCCCAGTAGTAATGAACAGTGAGAAGGGGGTTCTCTCCAGCCCTGTTGATATTGCCAATGGCTTTAATGATTTTTTTTATATCGGTTGGTTCTGAATTAGCATCTAGCATAAATGGCTCGGATATACACCCCTGTTCTTTAATCAAAGGTCACTATCCTCCATTTCATAATTTTGACCCACCAACTGTTCAAGAGGTTCGTAATATTATTTTATCACTTAAAAATGCAGCCCATGGTCATGATGGCATTAAAAGTGTTCTTATTAAAGAGACGATTGATTATATCATTAAACCTCTCACTCATATTCTCTCCCTTTCTCTTAAAACTGGAACTGTTCCTCGGGATTTGAAGGTTGCTAGGGTTATACCAATTTTCAAGACCGGTGACTCCAAGGAATTCGGAAATTATAGGCCAATATCAATTCTCCCGTGTATATCGAAAATCTTGGAAAGACTCATCTTTTCTAGATTATTTAATCATTTGGATGCTAATAATATTTTATACAAACATCAATATGGTTTTCGGAAGCGACACTCGACTGAGCATGCCCTCATTCAACTTGTGAATTATATTTCTTCAGCTCTTGACAATAAAAAATTTGCTCTTGGAGTCTTCCTGGACCTGAGTAAGGCATTCGATACGGTCAGTCACAATATTTTGATTGCGAAACTTAGCAGATACGGAGTGGAGGATGTAGCCTTGAAATGGTTTAGAAGCTATTTAGCTAATAGAGAGCAATATGTAGACCTGGAAGGCTATACCTCCATGAAGTCACAAATTATGATCGGCGTCCCTCAAGGATCAATTTTGGGGCCTCTTCTATTTTTAATTTACATTAATGATATGGCTATGACTTGTACTAAACTACTCCCAATACTATTTGCTGATGATACAAATCTTGTAGCTTCTCACCAAGACCTTAATATTTTAATTAAAACGGTTAATGAGGAACTATCTTCCATTGTGGAATGGTTTCAATGGAATAAACTTACTCTTAATATAAAAAAATGTAACTTTATGATTTTTTGTAATACTAACAAACATTACCCTATAGAATTATCTAAAATCTTTATAAATAACATTCAAATCGAATTGGTTCAGCATACCAAGTTTTTTGGAGTCATTATAGATAGTGGTCTTAACCTGTTAACCGTTGCCAGAGCGCGGGCGCACTGAAGCGGTTTTATTTATATATAGTTCAAAGTTACTATCAGATTTAATGTTATACCTTGACAAACTATACATCATTAAAAAGATATAAGACTCAAGTTTCAGAATTTGACCACTATTGTATTCTGAGAAACTTATAGCGAAAGTTATTTCTTAATTTGTGTCAGGAGTTATGAAATGAAAAAATGAGTCGATACCTTTGATATGAATTATGCGCGTCAGCCGCTTTCATTCATAAAAAACTCCCGTGCAGTCGTCATGACAGCGATACACAAAACAACGTCCTTCTAGGCTTTAGTTTAAAAATGTGCAGATTTGGAGAAATATTGATATATTCTCATAGGTTTACATCAGATTTCTATAGACAGGAATACTATTTATTGAATTTATACCCAAATGCGTCGATGTAATCATTATGAGCGTTTGCATACTCTGTTAATGTGTTTTCAATTCATACCAATAGCCTGAGGGCGCCCTCGCCGCCCTGTGCACAGTATTAGATTTAGAACATGAAGAAGTGCCATAATCATGTGACAATCCAGGAAGCCTCGAACACACACACAGCTAACAAGAGATCGCGCTGTAACTATGGCTGTAACATGCAGATACAGACATTTTGAAGACAATAAACATGTTTGCTATGATATTTGAGTTACCTGTGTTTTTCAATCCATGCCAGGTATTTCCATAATAATAGATTATATTTATAATGTAATGCTAATCTATATAGAATCGTTGTGCAGAACACTATCCAATAGTATATTTTCTGTCTGATTTTTTATCTGAAGCCAAATTAGATCACAGAAAATTATTTAAAATACTCGATTTGCTTTATAAAGTAAGTTTATAAGCACAAACATGGTTTTAATCTCATAAATTGTCGTGTATTGATGGTGTGCTAAGCTAACATGCTAGCTAGCCCTAGGTGCACCTGCCACCTAGAAGTTATATTTTTATTATTTTTTGAATGCTTACTGAAATGTTTCTTTATTCAAGAAATGCATTAGATACAGTTTAAAATGTAAGGGTGAACTTTGAGAAAAGAAATTAGTGACTGAAACCATATGAATAGCCTATGAATAGCCAGTCGTTAGTAACTATAATGCAGACAAAAGAAATGCATATTTACAGCCATAACCAGGCTGGAGAGGTGTGAATGTTTGCAGGGGGAGACTGAGACTGAATGGGGCTCGTTTGCACCACAAAACAATAGAGACAATATACTGGATAGATGGTTAGAAGATGGCAATAAACATCAGTAGCATTTTAGCATCAAATTAAAATAAAGTCACATGACATGGTCTTGAAAAACATTTCACTAAATACAGAGTTTTGGACTTATTATCTTAAGATTTTAAACATAAAATGTTTAGACATGTGGCTTTAGCTGTAGTGCATTTCTAGATTGCTCCAGTGCCAACTTCAATTTTATTTTCATGAGGATATTTCATAAAAAATAATTTCTAATAACTTTACAAAACTTTGAAGCTATTTATAACTATTTTTGTCATTATGACAATAATTAATTCTACATTTACAATAAACTGCCAGGTGTCAGCTTTCAAATGAGATCATACTTGTGCTTTTAGTACAAAGGGTTCATGAACTGTATCTGTTTCAGTTTGGGTATGTCATTTCTTGGGATTTTTCAAAAGTGGGGTTGCAGCTTAACAGGTTAAATGGTCTAACCATATCGACTTTGTATCTAAGAGGTCAGCTAAAATGTTGGGTATATTGAGGAGGGTTTGTCCTTTAGTTCATTCTTCAGCTTTTTTAACCTTATATTATAGTTTTTTGTTCCCATTCATTAATTATTGTAATATTGTCTGGGCAGCTACTTATCCTACTTACCTTAAGAAATTAATAGTCATACAGAAGAAATATCTTAGATTTATTTCTCATTCAAATAGATATGCACCTTCGGTACCCCTTTATAACAAATTCAAAGTTCTCCCTATTGATAAGGTAAATATTTATCAAACATGCCTATTTATGCATAAGTTTATATATAGGAAACAAGATCTTCCAGATTCCTTTCAGAATTTTTTTATCCCCACTTCACATGTACACTCATATCAAACTAGACACAGCAATAATAATTTACTTTTACCTTATTCACGAACTACAAGACATCAATTTAATATTTCTTATAGAGGTCCTAAGCTCTGGAGTGATTTAAGTCCATCGTTGCGATCAATGTCCTCTTTTTCTGCTTTTAAGAAGCATTTGAAGAGACTACTATTGCCAGCCTGACGCCTTTATGTAGTCCTGTCTAAGTATTGTTTGCTCTTTTTGCTTTTTTACCTAGATTGATAATTTTTTATGTTATTGAATTGTTGCTTTGTATTGTTTTTTTTGTTTTTTCTTCCTGTTGCTTCTGTTGTTTCTTTTTTGCTTATGCTTTTGCTTTGTTTCGTTTGTTGTTTGTTTGTTTTTGTTTTTCGGTTTTTTTGAGTGTTTAGTCTGCATGTTTCATGAGCTAATATGAGTAGGAGTGGAACTTTGTACAAGCCTAGATTGGCTTCGTTCCCTCCTTGCATGGTTTTGTACTTGTACTAAACATGTGCTAAACAAATAAATAAAATAAAAAAATAAAACATATAACTCCATAAAAAAGCCAGAAGCTAAGTTTTTTTTTTGCACAGGCCTATCTAAAGGGTTAATGGTGCCACCTGGTTATCAACAGTAAAAATTAAAAATTTTACCTCTTCCCAACAGGGAAAACCACCAACAATCAAAAATGCATGATTATATGGTGTCATGGCTTTGCAATAAAAAAATGTGGTTATAATGGAAGTCAATGGGGCAAAAACAGCCACAAACAGTAAATGAGGGAGAAAAAGTTCAAATCTGATGCTGCACAAAAACTAACAATGCATCAAAACCAATGTTGTTTCTAATCTTTGACATGTCCAAGACTGTGATAAAAGGTAAAAAAAATCCAGTCCACAATCACATTTTATACTGAAAATAAGTCATTTTGTGTGTTTTTTTTCCCCAAATCAGTGACATCATTTATGAATTTGGCAATTAAAGAGTTAAAATCATGAATGTTTTTAAACATTTAGTAGTTTTGAGCAGGACTGAAGTTGATTAATAGATTTATGCAAAACAATTTGAAAAAAATATTTATCTGATACATTTTTACAGCAGTTTAAAGTAGTGGCTGTTTTCAGCCACGAACATAACAAAAGGGTAGTTTGGGGCAGAGTTTGGGGAACGATATGTGCTAGTTGCATGGCTAACGTTAGGTAAATTAGGTTTCTTGGTTTAGTCTGAAAATCATATGCAAAAACAAAATAGATCTTACATATACAGTATTGTACAAATTTCTTCAATTCTGAATTAACGTTAATGCTTGTTTTTGTGCTCATTATGGACAGGCACTTGGTTTGTAAAATAGCAAACTGAAGTTGGTTAAACAATATGCTGAGCTAACGTTAATCTCTTTTCTCTTTCACTTATCAGGAGAACCAGCCTGCCAGCAGTCTGTGAACTTGATCATTTTGCCAAAGTTAGGCCTTTTGCAGTACAGACATTTGATCTCTTCAGCCGGGTGGGGATCTTTGAAGTGACAGATGAGTTCTGGCTAGGTAGGACACCTGCCCTCAAAATGCAAAACTTTAAAACATAAAAGCCTTGTCGTAAACATTTAGCGTAGAAAGAGACCCGGGGTCTGTACCATGAAGCCGGTTTAGGTGGCTAGCCAGGTGTGCTTCAGTTTGGTTTGCGCCAACCCTAGGTTTTAGGCACCATAAAAACTCACGCTCCACGGCTAACCTGGTCCGGGTCAGGTGAGAGGTTGCAAACCGAACTTGGACCAATCAGCTGTGAGCAAAGTGTCACATGTCTGATGCGATAAAGTCACTCCTCCTGTTTTTACTCCAAATTAAAGGTCACTACACAGCAAATTATTTTTAAAGACAAAATTGTCTGGCTTTTAGTAATGCTTATTTAGAATAATAGATTTGTATGATTTAGATATTATTTATGTAATTACCCTTAATCGATCACGTTCATCAATTATTATTACGCAGAGTTTAAATTAATTAATATATAAAAGTAATATAAATACATTATAAAATGACTACATTTGAGCTTAAATGTTCAATTCTCTCTATACCTTTATCAACTGTATAAACTAACTTCACAACTTTTACTTGAACAGATATACAGTAGAAGGACCTTTTCTTTTAATTGTCCTCTTTCATAGACAGCTATTTTCTTCTTGCTGTGTAAATTTGTTTAAATTCTTAATATTTTAATACTTTTATTTAATAAGTGAATTGCTCTGCTTCTCTCAGGAGAAATGAATCGCAGTTTCACTCTTTCTCAGCGTGTGATTGGCAGTTCGCTACTGATGTTGAGAGTTGATGATCAGCATCATGGTACCAACAAAGCCTGGTTATGTCTATTCGAAACTAACCCTGCAACCCTGAGTTTGTTCAACGAGTTAACATTTTAACTCCAGCCTACTAGTCAACTTTTGTTAGCATAATTGTATATTAATATGCAAATGAAACAAACAAACAGATCCAGCTCTCAATAAACCCAAGTTTATTATTGAGTATTATCAGTAAGTAGCACATCTCGATGGGTAGCATGAATCGACAGAACACCTGACCAATTTGCTGGCCTAGGCAAGATTTTACCTGGTGCCCCATGCATCACAGCCCATTTCACCCCGTCACTGTGTTCATGATTATTTAGCATTATCTAGCTCTAGAAGACAATAGTGTCATAGTCCAGCTTAAGTTCAGTGATGTTTTTTTTTTAATGTAAATAAGTTATTAATTTAGTTCATTTATATAGCACTCTGGATAAAACACTGATATCATCGTCCAAATGTCATTCATGCACAAACTATTCATTGAGCACGATGGTAGCAATCTTCCACTAAACTATGGCACGTTTCATGAAATATTAATTAAGTAAAGTAAAACATTAAGTAAAACATTAATTAAAAAAGTGATAGGCCTAAACGCATCTAAAAAACTGACATGATTGTTATAAAATCACACTGTCCTCTGGAGAACTCAGTACAACTGCTAGCATAAAGTTTAAGGTAAAAATAACTGCAATTAAATTATAGTATCTTACTATTAGATAAACTGTTCATTCATTACATCACTTTACCTCACCATCACCTTTATCCCCTTTTATCCTCTTCTCCTCTTTTTGACACTGTATCTATTGCAGATAGGGTTGCCAACTTTGTCACTATGAAATGAGGGACAAAATGTGGGCTGGTTTTGTGCGAAAATACAGTGTATGATTTTTAGCCATTTGTCATAATGATAGCTAACTTAATAAAATATTAATACATAAATCTCATTGTAATGAAGCTTCAGGAGAGTGAGGATCCATTTGCAGTTTTATTATAATCTTGGTCGTACAATCAGGGTCAATCACCAGCAAACACAACAGTAGAGATAAGGCAACTCGTAATCCAGAAACAGGCATAAGGTCAGGGCAGGCAGCAAACTTACATAAATCAGTCCAGTATAGAATATAGTCCAGGGCAGGCAGCAAAGAATCAAGATTTGAATAGACAGTCCAAAAGTAATCCACAGGAAGACAAAACACGGGAAGAAACGCTCAGAGTTGATCACCAGGGTAAATACAAAACTTCGCAATGAGGCAGAGTCTGAGAGCACCTTAAATAGTCCACTGATGAAGATCAGGTGCAAGGTAATCAGTGCCAGGTATGTGGGAAATGTAGTTCAAATGGTTTAATATTCAGGAGATGGTTCCCTCTGGTGGTGAGCAGGAGGAACCGCGGGAGTCTCATTTGTGACAGAGCCCCCCCCCCCTGCGAGCGGCTCCTGACGCGAAGAGGTGAACGACGCCGGGGTCTTCCTCGAGGTCGAGGGGCCGGTTTTTCCGGGTGCATCCTATGGAACTCAGTCACGAGTGTGGGGTCGATTATGTCCTCTGTATTAACCCAGGATCGCTCGTCCGGTCCGTACCCCTCCCAATCCACCAGATATTGGAGGACCCTGCCCCGGCGTCTGGAATCGAGTAGATCTCGAACCTGATATGCCTCCTCGCCGTCCACCAAGATGGGTGAGGGGCCCTGGTCACTGGTCTGCTCCTCCTCCTCCGCTCTCGGACCACCAGCGGGTTTGAGAAGTGATGCATGAAAAGTGGGAGAGATACGATAATTAGAGGGTAATGCCAAACGAAAGGAAACTGGTGTAATCTGTTTAACAATTTGGAAGGGACCCACATACCTGGGACTGAGTTTCTTGCAAGGAAGTCTGAGACGTAGGTCTCGAGTGGATAGCCAGACCCATTGACCTGGAGTATATTCGGGATTGGGGCGGCGGTGACGATTGGCCTGCAACTTCTGTCTCCTGACAGCATGTAGCAAGTGGGTGTGAGCCTGATTCCAGATGTCCTCGCTTCTCTGGAGCCAGTCGTTGACAGAGGGTACCTCGGTAGGTTCCCCTGACCATGGAAATAGGGGAGGTTGGAAGCCCATTACACATTGGAATGGAGTTAGTCCGGTGGAGGGTTTCTGGAGTGAGTTCTGTGCATACTCAGCCCACATGAGGAATCGACTCCAGTCTGCTTGGTTCTGATGACAATAGGATCTGAGGAACCGGGTGATCTCCTGATTGAGACGTTCTGTTTGACCATTCGATTGTGGGTGATATCCTGAAGTGAGGCTAACGTTGATGTTGAGTTGCTGGAAGAATGCTGACCATACTCTGGATGTGAATTGGGGCCCTCGGTCCGACACAATGTCCTCAGGAAGACCATAGAATCGAAACACAAAGTTGCACATGAGTTCAGCAGTCTCAAATGCTGTAGGCAGCTTGGGAAGTGGAATTAAACGGCAGGCCTTGGAGAAGCGATCTATGACAGTGAGTACTGTGGTATTCCCATTGGACTTGGGGAGATCGGTAATAAAGTCTATGGCAAGATGGGACCATGGTCGGTGGGGAACTGGCAATGGTTGCAGTAGGCCAGATGGTAACTGTCTGAGATGTTTGCTAGTGTTACAGGTTATGCATTCATTAATGAATTTTATTGTGTCTGCCCGCAAGGTTGGCCACCAAAAGCTGTTCTGAAGCAGGTGAACAGTGGCAGCAATTCCAGGGTGACCGGAGCTGAGTAAGGAGTGAACTTGCTGTAGTACTTTTTGACAAAGATCCTGAGGTACAAAAGTTTTGTCAGGGGGGCATTCGGGAGGAGGGGTCTTTTGTGAGTTGGCTTGAGTGAGCTCTGTCATGATGTCCCACTGAATAGGGGCCACGATTAATGACTCTGGAAGAAGGGTTTCCTTGGATTTAATGGGAGTTAAACAGTCGTGTTGGCATGATAAGGCGTCTGCTTTGGTGTTCTTTGAACCAGGACGATAGGTAACGGTGAAGTCAAATCGTGTAAAGAAGAGAGCCCACCTCGCTTGTCTGGGATTTAATCTTTTGGCAGATCGTAAGTATTCCAAATTCTTGTGGTCAGTTAGAATCACAAACGGATGTTTAGACCCCTCCAGCCAATGACGCCACTCCTCCATAGCTGCTTTCATGGCCAACAATTCCCGGTTTCCAACGTCATAGTTCTGTTCGGCTGGGTTAAGTTTGCGGGAATAATAGGCGCAAGGATAGAGCTTGGATGGGGATCCGTGCCGTTGTGAGAGGATAGCTCCAATGCCCGTATTTGAAGCGTCCACCTCAACTATAAACGGGAGTTCTGGATCAGGGTGATGGAGGATGGGGGCAGATGTGAAACGTGACTTGAGTTCTGCAAAAGCCTCCTGTGCTGTAATTGACCAGGTGAGGTGTGATGAATTTCTCTTAGTCATAGAGGTTAAGGGGGAGGCTACCGAGCTGAAATTTCTGATGAAGCGTCGGTAGAAATTAGCAAATCCCAAAAAGCGTTGTAATTCCTTTAGGGTTACTGGTAGTGGCCAGTCTAGAACGGCTTTGACCTTCTTCTCGTCCATGGCGACTCCCTCCTGACTGATGATGTAGCCCAAAAATGACGTGGTAGTCTGGTGAAATTCGCACTTCTCTGCTTTGGCATATAACTGGTGATCAATGAGTCGTTGTAATACTGTTCTTACGTGTTGCACGTGTTCCTCATAGGTGTTGGAGTAGATAAGAATGTCATCGATGTAAACAATAACCCAGCGATCAAGCATGTCCCGAAAGACGTCATTGATGAACGATTGAAATACGGAAGGACTGTTGGACAGCCCGAAAGGCATAACCAAATATTCATAGTGCCCAGTGCTGGTAGAAAAAGCCGTCTTCCATTCATCACCGTCCCGGATGCGAATGAGATTGTAGGCGCTGCGGAGGTCTAGTTTGGAAAAATACTTGGCATTGCGGAGTTGTTCTAGGGCAGCTGGTACCAGAGGTAAGGGGTATCGAAACTTGATTGTGATGTCGTTGAGACCCCGGTAGTCGATACAAGGGCGTAGACCACCGTCTTTCTTTTTAACAAAGAAGAAGCCAGAGGCTGCAGGTGACGTAGATGCTCTGATGAACCCCTTCGACAGTTCCTCCTCGATGTAGTTCTTCATGGTTTCTGATTCGGGTTGTGATAGGGGGAAAATTCTACCCTTAGGTGGTGTTGTCCCTGGTAATAGTTCGATGGAACAGTCGCTTGAGCGGTGAGGAGGAAGTTCCATAGCCTTGGTCTTGCTAAAAGCCTCGATGAGGTCGGAATATTCAATGGGAAGAGTGGGGAAAATAACAGGTTCGTTCTTTAGTGTAACGGTCTGAATGGAGAGTGAAGGGTTGCCAGTTAAACAGTTGGAGTGACATGACGGGTCCCATTTGATGATCCGACCTTCTTTCCATGAAATGAGGGGATTATGTTGACGTAGCCAGGGGAGTCCAAGAATAACTGGGTTATGAGGTGATGTGATGATGTAGAAACGAATTATCTCTGTGTGAAGGGTCCCGGTCTGTAGTTGAAGGTCCACGGTGGTGTGCAGAACCCTTCCATCACCGAGAGGCCGTCCATCTAGCGCTTCTACTGCCAATTGAGAGTTGCAAGAGATTAGTGGGAGTTGTTGTTGTTGAGCAAACTCAAAACTCATAAAGTTTCCGGCTGCTCCTGAGTCTAATAGAGCTGATGTGGATATATGATTGTCTTCTAGAGATAATACTATAGGTACTTTGATACAAGAACTGGAGTGATGTGCTTGAACACAAGGACTCACCGAAGAGGAGTTACGAATAGGGGGTCTTGTGGGACAAGAAGCCCTCAGGTGGCCCGGTTGACCGCAATAGAGGCAGAGATGTTGACATATGCGGCGTTCTCTTTCTTCCGGAGTCAGATGAGTATATCCGAGCTGCATGGGTTCAGTTTGAGAAAGAGTGACTGGATATTGTGTGCTGGTTGGTACCGTTCTGAGTGGACGACGTGAACGAATCAGATTGTCAATCTGAATGGTTAGCTCGATGAATTGATTCAGCGATCTTCCTTCATCTCGGCAGGCCAGTTCGGATTGCAACTCCAAGCTGAGTCCCTTGCGAAAGAGCAGTTTAAGCGTGCTCTCCACCCAGTCGATTTGTGCTGCTAGAGTACGAAATGTCAAAGCATATTCTGCTGCGGTACTCCTGCCCTGGCTCAACGCGAGTAGTTGATCATCAGCTCTCATACCTCCCTCTGGGTGTTCAAATATTTTCCGGAATCGTTGAAGAAAGATGCCAAACGATGGAAAAGCAGTGCCATCTGCTCTCCAAACCGCCGTCACCCACTCTAACGCCTTGCCAGTGAGGAGTGAGCATACCAAGGAAATCTTGCTGGCATCGGTGTTATACATAGCTTGTTGTTGATCAATGAATAATGAACATTGCAGTAGAAATCCCTTACTTTTAGTTGGGTTACCATCAAACTTATCAGGAAGAGCCAGACGTGGGTTAACTGTGAATGAAGGTGGTGGAGAAGCGTCCACACTCACGTTCGGTTGAGAAGGGGCTGGGTTTGTAAGTGACATTTGCAAACTCTGTAGCGTCCTGACGAGCTCCTCCGTTACTGTAGTTAAATGGGTTAGCTGATGTTGATGAATGGCGAGTTGGTTAGCTTGAGTGGAAATCTCCGTGGACATTTGAACCAGTGCTGCTGGATCGTGTGTTGGCGAAGTTTTCTGTGATGAAGCTTCAGGAGAGTGAGGATCCATTTGCAGTTTTATTATAATCTTGGTCGTACAATCAGGGTCAATCACCAGCAAACACAACAGTAGAGATAAGGCAACTCGTAATCCAGAAACAGGCATAAGGTCAGGGCAGGCAGCAAACTTACATAAATCAGTCCAGTATAGAATATAGTCCAGGGCAGGCAGCAAAGAATCAAGATTTGAATAGACAGTCCAAAAGTAATCCACAGGAAGACAAAACACGGGAAGAAACGCTCAGAGTTGATCACCAGGGTAAATACAAAACTTCGCAATGAGTCAGAGTCTGAGAGCACCTTAAATAGTCCACTGATGAAGATCAGGTGCAAGGTAATCAGTGCCAGGTATGTGGGAAATGTAGTTCAAATGGTTTAATATTCAGGAGATGGTTCCCTCTGGTGGTGAGCAGGAGGAACCGCGGGAGTCTCATTTGTGACACTCATGCCTTGGCAACATACAGTAGGTTTAATAATAGTTTGTTCATTTACAGCAGCGTTAACACAGACACATAGTAAAGGTAATAGGTAATGGTTCAATTAAAGGACTAAGACAAAACACTTGTGACTGTAGGTTAGAAAAATTCATGTTAATCTTGCATGTGACAAACTAAAAATAACACAGCTTCTGTATGCTGTAGTTTTGCAGAGGAATCAAATAGCAGACTCAGAACGTGCAACCTCTGCGCACACAAACAGTGGTGGGCAATAAATGCTTCACATTCTTATTCACTCAAGAAAACAAAACTTGACCAAATAAAACATTTAAATGCAAAAGAAGAAAAGAGGGGCATGCCTCTGCTCACCAAGTCTACTTTTTCTATGGATATTTTTGACCGATTCAAGCAGTCTTTTGTCCTTTTGTGCAGCCAGAGAAAAGTCCTTACATGACAGGTCACAGTTCACAGATATTCGAAGTTCATTTTTGATGAGCTCTGTGCTGCATCTGTTTCTTGAGTCTGACCTTTTAATGTTCATCAGAGAGAAAATCCTCTCTACAAAGGCATTTGAGCCTGGCACACTGTGGACAAATGAGACAATCCTGAACATGTTGATCAAGTTGGCTTTCCCTAGAATTTTGAAAACTATGACCCACTTCTCACTGGTGGATTTTGTGGGATCCTTTGTGGCTTTCTTTCTTTATTCTTTACTAGCACAAAACTCTTCACAGAGTTGGTCCATACTCACGGTCTCTGTCATTTTGAGGGCAACCAGCACTGGCTCCAGGTCAGTGAAGGAGAGCTCCTCATGTAGGCTGATTGGTTTCAGCTTCATCATTACATTTTCTGATGAGAAATCAAACCATTTGTCAATAAAACTTCAGAAAGTAATTTTTCTGCTTTGATCTCTGTGCTGCTGACACTCGTTTGTCCATCAGTTGCTTGGTCTGGTATCCAAAAAAGCTGTCTTCTTTCCGCTTAAGCATCTTCCCAGCAAACACAGAACGTTGGCGCAACGTAGCCAACCTTCTAACAACGTTTTAACAACATGGCCAAAAGGTTATTATAACTACGTTGTGTAGTGAAGGTTGTTACAGCGTTGTCACAATGTTGGCATTAAACCACCGTTCAGGGCCATTGCTTAAGGTTGTGCCAACGGTGTCAGGACAACCACTGGACTACATAATGTACTCGTCACTGCCCTGAAGCGCGAAAATCAGCCTTTAATTCCAACCACCTGTTGTTGGGCTCGTTGTGTTCTCATTCATCATCGAGCAAGGATACGTGAGTATTGCGTTTAGCTATCAAACACAATCTACAACTTTAATTTCTAATGTGATTAATGTAGCATCGCTCGCACTGTTAAGTTTGTCATTTGATTTTACCGCTATTTAATTGATATTGATTTTCTTTGCTCCTCTGGATTTGTGGATGTTTCCCCGGTGACACCGGCTTTCGGCCACTGTCTGCCAAACAGACCCGGTTTTGTTCATTAAATGTTCTGATCTGCCTTTGCTTTTTATGTTTTATTTATTATACTTAAAATAAATTTGTATATTCGTTTATTTCGTTTTTTTTTTCACAAATGTATGACTTTTGGAAGTGCAATTTGATTAAATGCAGTTTTAATAAAGTTGAATTAACGAAACTTTGTCATTTTTACTCTTCAAAGTGTAGGCTACACTTGCAGGTGTTGATAGCCCTATTAAATAAAAATATAGATAAACAATAAACTATAAAAGTATATAATTATCTAACAAAATGCAGCATATAAAAATATTGTCAGAACGTCGTCTCTCAGTGGCTGAATGTCGCGCAATAATGTTGCTACAGCCCTGTCACGTCTTACAATTCTACGTTGTTACAATGTTGCGAGCACGTTGACAGCGACGTTGCCATAGCAGAAATGCAACGTGCCAGAGACGTTGCCACAACGTAAATGTGTTTGCTGGGTTCACTTTGAGCTTTCCCACCTCCTCGTCAACATCTGTGATGCAGAGATTTGTTTCCTCCAGCTTTCTAACGAGTGTGTCAAACACACACCTAGGGATGGGACGATTACCAGTTTCACTATAAACCACGATAAAATGTACTGACGGTTAGTATTATCGTTTAAAATTTAATTATCATTAAAACCGTGTTTGATAATCGCGATTGTAATAACTCACTGTGAATCCAGTCCAGCCAGCAACAGTCTGAGGGAGGCAATGTTGTTGTTTTTTATTTGAGAAGGAATGGCGGAAGGCAGTGACCGTTCTCGGGAGATTTTTCAGCCTTTTAAGAGGACCAAATCTGAGGTGTGGTCATATTTTAGCTTTTACAAAAGTCCTGGGTGAAACTTAATCGAGGATGGGGGGAAACATTTCAAATCTGCCGAGTCGTCTCGTCTGACCATCACCCACTGTTTAT
The DNA here is from genome assembly GCA_022829025.1 of Squalius cephalus. NCBI lineage: Eukaryota > Metazoa > Chordata > Actinopteri > Cypriniformes > Leuciscidae > Squalius > Squalius cephalus. Next base: position 16,651,052 of record CM040794.1, on the reverse strand, counting down.
AGCGAACGCAAGGCAAGTTAACTTTGACCTCAATACCAAAACTGCGTCTGGGAAATAATTGGGCACAAAATGTTGTTTTGAGTTGAAATATTTTATCTCACTCACTTGAAATAAACGTGAAGCTTCCGCGAAGAAAATTCGCAGCAAGTGGCTTTGAGCCAAAGACAAATTATCAAGTTCAAACAAGACTATTAAGAGTGATATTTAAGGCATAATAATGTAGGCCTATATCCAGGGGTGCACATAACATTTTTGGTCTTGTTCTCAGGGGAGAACCTGGGGTTGTTGCTTGGTGCTCACATTTTCAAATGCATTTTTTTCCTTAACCCACCTCACGGGAGGAACAAATTAGAGGGATGCATTTATTGTTAAATATTGTTATCTGACTATACCTATGGCAACGCCGGCGAAGGAGGTAACTTTATGTGACAAACTCAAAAAAGGAGAATTAAAAACAAAGGCAATAGAAGATCATCCATCCATTTTTTCCCCCAAAACGCTATAAATCCATCCTTTTTTATATATATATATTTTTTTTTTAAAATTAATGGTTTGCCTTTTTTTTAAGTATTTTGTCATTTATGAGGAAAAAACAATCTTACGTGAGTGACAGTTCTCCATTACGGACGCAACCACTCTGAAAGCGCCGCGGCACTAAAAGACTTTCAAACTTTCACAGAGACCTCAAACAGAAAGCACAAAGCCTTTCTTTAAAGCGAATTTCGTTTTGTATTAATTGTATCCTAATTTTAATCCATGTTTCATTAACCAATTTCCTGGTTTTAATAAATAAAAAAAGTAAATAGGCTATTGTTTAGGCTATTTTTTAATTCTAGCCTAAGTGTAAAATATTAGACTGTGTATACCGACATGGATCAATTATTAATATTAAATTTCATCTGTCTTTTGTAGGCATAGGCTAGCTGATGGCGCACCAACGAAAAATCCCAAATGATGTGCCAAAATGTGTTTTCTATTAGGCTACAATGAAAATATTGTACGGTCAGGTTTGCCGAAGTTCGTTTAATTTAGGCTATTTATTTATTTAAATAATTTATTTATTTTTGTCTATGTGCACCGAATGCCGATCGGAGACGGAGTTCACTGCTGATATTCCGAGGTAAGAGAGTTTTCTAGTCTCGCGGCTGTCATCAGCACTCAGCGCCTTGCATTGCCCAATCAGCGGACGGCGGGCGGGTGCGGTTTTGAAAATTGGTCAAAAACGTTGGTGCGGATGGCGGACGGATGATGAGTTTTGCGATGCGGTTGCGGATGAAATAGCCCATCCGCGCATCTCTAGTTCTGAGGCCTATCCAACACCACAGATTGCGCACCTATCTATCCCCAAATCTTAGGTACGCAAATGAGGGTTGCAGCAATTCATCTAGTACACATTGTTTAATTGGGTAGCGCATGCGCACTTGCGCACCACTTATGTGCATCCCTGCCTATATCATTGTACACTTATTACTCCGATTTTTTTTTACAACATAATTACAGGGACATATTGAATTAAGATTAATGTTTTAAATCGTACCTGTTTAAAAATCCATTTTGTACAGCTTACAAAACAATCGTCTGCATAGAGCTGCTTGTTTTATTTGTTGTTTGTTGATTTTCAAATATTAAACTGTTTTTAGTGTGAGCATGAGTTCTTTTTGAACTTTTATCTCGTTCAAAACCATGATAATATTGATAATCATGATCATTTTGGTCACTATAATTGTGATATGAAATTTTCATACCGTCCCGTCCCTACACACACCCCACGTTGTGGGAAAAGCACAGATAAATCTCAGCAGCTGCAGTTTTTTCTTCGTCCTCAAAAGTCCTCCTCAGTGCCACAGGACAGGTCTCCCCAAAGGACATGAAGTATGAGGTGAGAGATCAACAGCCGGATGAAGATACAACCATCGTGTGCAAACATGGTGCAGAATTTCACGCCACTCAGTGTCAACAAAGGCAAAAAACGCTCGCAGTTCCTCTCTTCTGGAAGCAGAAACTGAGAAGTGGCTGTAGATCTCTAAAGCCAGAGACTCAATACCAGAGATGCTCACAAGTCTCTGAGCTAGAGTCCAAGTCAAGTCTCAAGTCTCTGAGCTAGAGTCCAAGTCAAGTCTTAAGTCTCTGAGCTAGAGTCCAAGTCAAGTCTCAAGTCTCTTTATTATATTAAGTCTCTGGTTATAATAAGTGTTGCATCACGTACAGAGACCCATCCAAGCTGCTTAGAACACTGCATAGCTATAAGGAATTCAAAGCATGTAATATGTTATTATGACTCCTTTATCTATTAGCATACAGTATCAGCTTTGATTTAGGTATATAATCAGTGTAAACAGGCTATTGCAACATGACAAAAACACCAAGAATGCTTTACTTTTAAGTTAATATCTGTATTTTGCATTGTAGCATGAACACACAGTACAGTACAGACCAAAAATTAAGAAAGACCAAATATGGTCAAACATCACATTGTAGCTAAATGCAAAACGCTATTGCAACGAACCAAACAATGTGAAATATACGAAGAGTTCAGATGCAAAAGATGCAAAAGCCTCTAAGTGCAATCTGAAATTTTCTTCTAGAATGATCATTTTTATCAAGCTCGTATATTTAAGTTCAATAATTTCACTTAAATCGCAATGCAAATTAATTGTCATTTAAGTGAAATTACTTAACTTAAATATACAAGCTTTATAAAAATGATCATTCTAGAAGAAAATTTCAGATTGCACTTAGAGGCTTTTGCATCTGAACTCTTCATACTATCCACAAAAATTAACACACTACAGTGCGTGCAGAATTATTAGGCACGTTGATTTTCTGATCATTTTTTATTGTGCCTGGGAATAAAAAATGATCAGAAAATCAACGTGCCTAATAATTCTGCACACACTGTACACTTCCTTATGATAGAGAATCCTCAATTATTTGTTATTTACTTAGTGGCTGGATAGCACAACATTCAAACGCTCAACATTTTTAGAGTGAATGTGAAGCAACTGACCACCTTAAGGCCTGTAACTTGTTAAGAACAAAATGTTTAGAAATAATACAATAAAAAAAAAAATCCAAAGGATGAGATTAGACTGGTTACCCGGGCCACAAAACCATTTCTGGCTTCTAGGTGTCCTTCAGTGGCCTAAGAACTAGAAAAGTCTTAAGCGACAGAATGGTTACATTTCAAAAAGATCAAGTTTGACAGTGTCTTTGCACTAAGTCTGGCTTGGTGAGGGCGCATTATAAGGCCTCCATGACTAAATACACTTTCCACTGGTGCACTTGTGGCAGGAACTGCAAGCAGTTTCATAGACACAAGATAAAGCCTTGGGAAGATCTTTGCATGCTTTTTCCAGAAATCCATACAGTCAACTTCTTCTTCAGAGCACACCTGGATGTAGTGAATGTAGCGTATACGACTCTGGGTTAATTTGAATTAGCTCAAGAATATAGGGAATTTTGGAAATGTTAATAATTATGACTCATGGTCATAATTTATAAGTCGCATGTACATTTATTTTATCAATTATAGAGATTACCTTGTTCTGTAACTGGTCTGATCATCCATCATTCGTCCCGCGAATGAATAAGATCATTACAGTTAAGAAGGGGTATTCACAAACTCCAATAAAGTTTATGTCCTGGCCACGAACATTGAACTTTATGAGTTTATTAATTAAAACTACGGAATGTAGTCTAATATCGAGCTTGTAGCTGGATCTTTTGTTTCATTGACTTTAGAATGGTGGGTTTTCAAACACAGAGACAGTGAAAAGTATAAATGGATTTTAATAAATGTAAAACTAGAGATTATATGAGCTACAAATAAACGTACGTAAAAATACAAACGATAAAACAAACACACATTTAACCAAACAAGAAAATACATGATCAGAATAAAATAAAATGAAGGAAAGAAAGAAAGAAAGAAATAGAGAGAAGGGCTAGTAATTATTACATACAGGAACCTAAGTTTGCGAGACACCTGGAACAGCTTTTATCAGATAAATATACTTGCGAGTTTGTCTTCTGATCGTTTGATGCTGAGATCAGGGAAGCGCGGACGAGGTCCTGTTTCGGCTGGGTCTTCCGGTGTCGCGGGAAGTTTAAAAAGGCTCACTGAATGTAACGTTACCGAGAAAGTTCAGATTCATCTTCCGTGAAGGAAGAGGCAAAATATAACTTAGTTGCAGAGAACGGCAGTCATGACTCGAACATGTGTTTGTCCGAGGAGGAGGCCAGGGCCTTCTTCAGATGTTCCTGGGAGAAGCGTTGCCGGGGAGGAGAGGAGGAGGTCAGGCGAAAGAAGAGAGAGGAGAGCGTGATGAGGGGGTTTCTTCCTTTTAACAGACATCTGTTTACGCCTTCTCTTTGGAACGACAGCGAATCATATTGTCTTTTCTGAAGCGGGAAAAATTCTCTTTGTGTGAAGAAAACCCGCCCCCTTTTACCATATGTCTTATGAGGGAAAGGATTCATACTTAGAAATATGATATTTCCTGGAACACATGCATATTATTGTACTTTGCATTCAAGATTCGTCTCCGTGAGATGGAGAGGATTGCAGAGATATCAAAAATAGAATATAGACGTTGTAGCAATGCACAGATACATTATTATGCATTAGTATAGGCATTCTAGTTCTATTAATGTTACAATTGGACATATATGCTTTCCTATGGTTTACACACTTCTTAACACAAAAAGGGATATATTTAGTACATTTAAAAGCGACTTTATTGTTTTGTTTTTTCTGTGGTGGGTTTCTGTTTGAAAGTCCACGAGTGTGTGTGTGTGTGTGTGTGTGTGGAATGTCACGAGCCTGTGAGCCTGTGAAACACCAGCCAAACCGGCGCTGGCAAATTTCTGCGTGGCTATAAAATCACTAGGGGTCCACGCTGAGCTGGGGGGTTTTAGAGGGGATAATTAACAAACAGAGCTGTCTTCCTAAGGACAAAGAAGATGTGTTTGGAGACAGGATATACTAATTTGAATAGCATGTGATCGCATGTCAGTCATTGTCGCTACATGAATGACCTCATCTTTGCAGGATGTGTGATGGTCTGCATTTTTCTTGGTACTCTTCTTGCGGTAGCCAGAGAAAAGCCTTGGAGTTTTAGCGAGTACTGGTGGCTCCTCCTCATCTTCTCCACTGCTGCCCTCAGGTATGGTGACTTTCTGAGCCTCACCCAAGAGAAGGTCTGAAAATATTACACAAAAATGATGGTTCGTTACAATATTATGACGTTAATACACTAAATGCACAGTGGTGATGATTAAGTTATGAATCAATAAAAAGACAAGATTTTAATATTTTAGATGCATAATGTGATGATAATCTTTTAAATCTTTTAATGTGTATTCAGCTACCTATCATCATCTCCTTCACCTCACTCTTGACTTCATCTGGTGCGAGGACATCTTGTTCTAGCCAAAAGAGGCAGAATGATGGGTCTAGTAGTGCAGACAACATGTAGACCATATCTCCAAATGGAAGCTCTACCATGGATCTGTTTCATCCATTCTGACATTTGCAAACATCCCCTGGAAATGGCGTTAGAGTGACTTTTGCAGTGCTTTCACTAAGCCAACCAGTGACGAGATGCATCCAGCATATGGATGAGGTGACTGTTGAGTGAGAGTACACAAGGGAGAGCCGCACTGACAGTCACCACCTTCTCTCCTTGTGTAAGGTCTGTTGCTTGCAGAAATGGGGCTAAAATGTCCACAAACTCTTTGAGCTGACTCCATTCTCTGGCTGATAAGCACAGACCTTTATGTCCTTGGGCTTCCAGGAGAGAGTTTAGGCTTTGGGGATCCAGGTCAGTGACTGCCTCCACAAGGCGAAGAGTTGTGTTCCATCGTGTGGACACAGCTGAGGGGATGCTTCAGTTTGCTCCATACTCCGCCTCAAATGCTTCCTTCAGTCTACAAGTAGAATGGAGTAAACTGCAAAATTTTGTCACTTTTGCCATTGGACTGTTCAGAGTTTTTGTCTCCTTTAGTCCATCTCTTACAACAAGCTGCAATGAATGTGCAAAGCACTGCAGCCGCTGCTGCCGACAGCTGCTCTGGATGGATTCCACATCATCCTGGTATTCCTCACTTACTTCCTCCCACATACAGCTGTTTCCCAGCTCATCTTCATCATCATCTTGATCTTCATTGTCAGTTTTAGCAGAAGGGAAACAAACTGTGAAGGCTTTCTTCATATTTGAGGCATTATCGCAGATGATGTAATCCAATTTATGTTTTATATTAAAGTTGTCACATATCTGCTCAAATTTCTCACTTATTCTCTCTCCAGTGTGTGACTCAGTGAATCGTTCACAACTTAGGAGAACTGTCTGCAGTCTTCTTGGGCAGTCTTTCTCCTCCATTTCCATGAAGTGGGCTGTTACCCCTAAGAAGACACGCATGCTCCTGTCAGTCCAGATGTCCACTGTCACAGACACATTGTCTGTCTTTTGTAGTTTACATTTTACCTTGGACTCTTTTTCTGCTACTAGCTCATTCAGACGTCTGGTTACGGTGCTTCGACTTACTGGGCAGTATCTCTCCTCTACCACTGACATAAAATTTCTGAAGCTAGGCTTGTCAATCAAAGACAGAGGTAGGTTGCATGAAATGATGAGGTCCTGTATTATGGATTCAGTAATGGCCTTCTGTCTGGGATGCCCCTGGCTGTATAGCTGCACACCTCTTGTCTGGCTTAAGAATGAATCAATGCTCTGTCCCTGTGCACTGGCCCCTTTCTTTGCTTTGTTGAACTCATTAAACCTGCAGATGTCATCGATGAATATGAAAAGACAACAAGTGAGATGCTTATCCGATAGCTAACAATTTTATGTGCAACAAAGCCCATCTGAAACCACAAGGTTCTGAACTGAAAAAATGGTACTCAGGGTATCAAGAAAATATTGCAAAATTTATAAGCAATAACTAACTTTTTTGTATGTAATGTGCACTGTAATGTGCACTGCCTATGCAACTAATCATAGCTTATAAACTACTGTAAGTTAACACATCCCAGACTCTCAAACCAGTGTAACGTTAACTAAATTAAACTGTAATGTTACATGATCAACAATAATCCTGTAACCTGTTTGCAGACAACGTTAATTAACGTGATGGCAGCCAGCGGCACGTAAATGATTACGTTAATCGACCACCACAAGTTTGGCAATTAACCCTTGTATGGTGTTCGGGTCTGTAGGACCCGTTTTCATTTTTTATCAAGAGAAAAATTATACGATTTAAATATTTTTTCAAACTCAGACTCATTGGCCTTGGCTCATTTTCTGTGAAGAATATATATCTTCTCAATGACCACACACTGTACGGGGTTAATAAAAGTGTGGAAATTGTAGGTCCTTTGTACCTTCACTCTCTCCTCCTCCTGTCAGGGCCTACTGTTGTGTGTGTGTGTGTGTGTGTGTGTGTGTGTGTGTGTGTGTGTGTGTGTGTGTGTGTGTGTGTGTTCTTGTATATGGTTTATGAGGACACAAATGTGTACAATGACATGGGTATTACAACGTAAACATGGTTTATGAGGACATCTGTGTCCTCATAAACCAAACGGCTTAAAAACCTACTAAATGGTGTTTTTTGAAATTCAAAAAAGGCCAAAAGTTTTCTGTGATTGGTAGGGTTACGTTAGTGTAGGAGGATAGATTATACAGTTTGTACATTAGTAAAACCATTTCGCCTATGGAGAGTCCCCATATTGTGAGGTCTTCACAGTGAACCCGAGACCCAACCGGGGACCCGTGCGGGTTCGGGTCTATATTTTAAATGATCAGCCGGGTCGGGTCCAAATCTATTACTTCGGGTCCCGGGTCTGTTTAACATTGTATGTAATACCCGTCATCAGATCAGACTCGGAGAAAACCCGGCTGTGATTAGACACTGCTTGTGGTTTTTTTTTTTTTGTAACTTGCAACTTGTAAAATTAGGACACTCAAAATAAAATATTTTAGGTTGATCCAGCTAGCGCGCATGTGCAGTCTCAAGTGCGTGTCATGTTTCTATGGCAACCAGTTACCAGAGCTTCAGTGAGGGACCGCCAAACCGCGCTTTAGATTTTACAATATGAATGAACCGTCTTGTTTAATATTAAAGTTTTAGTGGTCAAATTCAGACTCGGTCTGACTCTAGTGTCACACCAAGATTCCTGACTTGATTTTTAGTTGTTAGACCCCTAGAGTGAAGGTATGCGTTCACCTTGAGAACTTCATATTTGTTTCCAAACGCAATGACTTCAGTTTTGTCTTTGTTTAACTGAAGAAAGTTTTGACACATCCAACTGTTGACTTCGTCAATGCATTGGCACAGGGAGTCAATTGGGCTGTAGTCGTTAGGCGATAGGGCTAAGTAAATCTGTGTGTCGTCTGCATAGCTGTGGTAAGCAATTTGGTTCTTTCTCATTATTTGGCTCATTGGGAGCATATACAGGTTGAACAGGAGTGGCGCAAGAATTGAGCCTTGAGGGACTCCGCATGTCATGGATGTCCACTCAGACTTATGGTCTCCTATACTCACATAATAACCTCTCCCATCTAAGTATGACCTGAACCATTTTAGGACTATCCCAGAAAGCCCCACCCAGTTTTCCAGCCTGTCCAGAAGTATGTTATGATCGACAGTGTCAAATGCAGCACTGAGGTCGAGTATTACCAGCACTGATAATTTGCCTGAATCAGTATTTAAGCGAATATTGTTTATTATCTTTATGAGCGCTGTCTCTGTGCTGTGGTGCGGTCAGAAACCAGACTGAAAATTGTCAAAGGATCCATTCAAGCTCAAGAATTTGTTCAGCTGATTGAAGACAACTTTTTCAATGATCTTGCCTATGAAAGGAAGATTTGAGATCGGTCTATAGTTGCTTAATATGGTCTTATCCAGATTGCTCTTTTTCAGGAGGGGCTTGACAACTGCAGTTTTCAGGGAGACTGGAAAACTCCCAGAGAGAAGTGAGGCATTTACCACTTCTAGAAGATCTGCTTCTAAACTGTTTAACACACTTTTGAAAAATGAGGTGGGAAGTGTGTCAAGGGCGCAGGTTGATGTTTTAAGGTGCTGTACAGTTTCTTACAAAATTTTGCCATCAATTTCTTTGAAATCAGACATAATAACTACTTTCTCAGGTGGTTTGATCTGTCTGACCTCAGTGCAACTCAAGGATGTGCTGATCACCTTTCTGATATTATTGATTTTCTCAGAGAAGAAAGAAGCAAACTCACTGCACTTGTTCTCTGAGAGCATTTCACTGGGAATCTGGCTTGGGGGGTTTGTCAGTCTCTCTACAGTAGCAAAAAGAGTGCGTGTGTTGTTTAAATTGCTGTTTATAATATTTGAGAAGAAAGTCTGTCTAGCTTTGCCTAGTTCTATATTGAAAGCATGAAGGCTGTCTTTGTAGATGTTATAATGGACTACAAGTTTTGTCTTCCGCCACATGCGCTCTGCTTTTCTGCATTGTCTTTTCATATTTTGCACTGCTGTTGAGTTTCTCCAAGGTGCTTTTTGTCTGCCACTCTTCTTCCTGACTTTGACAGGAGCAATATCATCAATTACACTTTTAACTTTTGAGTTAAAAGAATCAAGGAGAAAATCAACAGAGTCTGCAGATATGCTTGATGTTAAGGATATAGCCTTCATAAATAGTACACTAGTGTTCTCATTAAAGCATCTCTTCTTGACAGACACAGATCTAGCTTCAGTGGCAGGAGAGATCAATATATCAAAGAAAATACAGAAATGATCAGACAGTGCTACATCCTTAATAACAATCAATGAAATGTTTAGACCCTTACTGATGAGTAAATCTAGAGTGTGTCCACGATTGTGTGTGGGTCCATGTACATGCTGAGTCAGATCAAAAGTTTTAATAGCAGTTTAAGTTGGAATGTGACAATTGGGTCCAGTCGGGTCTGTGTCTTCCCGGCAGTTTCGGGTCCAGCTTTCAAATAATAGACGGGTCCAGGTTGGGTCCGGTTAGGCATTTCTCGGATCTGCACGGGTCTTCGTTGTAGCACATTACGGGTCTCTTTCGGGTTCGGGCACGAATTTCTGGACCCGTGAATACCTCAAACAAACCACATATCCAAGTGAGTATGTGTGTGTGTGTGTGTGTGTGTGTGTGTGTGTGTGCGCGTGCTTGAGTGTGTGCATGCGTGTGAGAGAGAGATTGTGTGTAAGTGACATGTGAGAGAGTGTGAGTGCAAAAGTGAGTTTTGTTTCTACCCCTGACATTCATAAACCATACAAGAACACACACACACACACACACACACACACACACACACACACACACACACACAATAACAGTAGGCCCTAACAGGAGTAAAGGTACACAGGACCTAAAATGTCCACACTTTTAAAAACGTTTTTTTTCCACTTTTTGAAAAGGGGTCCTACAGAACACCATACAAGGTTTAAACAAATGCTCATTTATTTTTCATAAGGAAGACAGACAGTCGGAGTTAACCTCCCGTAACGTTAGGTCGTAGCTAAGCAAGAAGCAAGCTAAGGGTAGATGGTCAATGCTGAGCTAAACATGTTTACTGACCTATCAGGATGCGTTTTCAGATGCCTGATAAAATTAGATGTGGTTGAGCCTGAATCTTTTATCCTGATATTGCATATTTTGCATTGAGCGCTTCTTCTGTTTGGGCCGTCCTGTCTGAAGTTTTTAAATCCAAAGCTAACAATGAATGGCACAGCAGTGGCCGGTGCAGTCGGCATGTTTGTTCGTTCGTTCGTTGTCCTCTCATGTGTGGCTGCTCCTAAAATAAAAAATAAAATAAAATGTGTGGCTGCGCCCGCGCGCAGCAGATACTTAGTACGTCACGTGTTACGTGGGCAGGTTATATAGGTAACGGAGGGAGGGAATAACAGCGAGCTCATCAGACGTTTCCTAAAAATTAACATTGTTCACGAGTCCCGCAGCTCGAGTCACTGTGTGTGCGACTTAAGTCGCACTCGAATCCGAGTCTCAAACTCGAGTCCCCATCTCTGCTCAATACCCACTGAGAGCTGAATGGCGCTTGGAGACACGTCTAATGGCGAACAATTTACCCATAGTTTAGAATAAGTTTTGCTTCCGTTCCTTACTCCACTCCAAGTGAGACAGAGTAATAGTTTCTTTAATATCCACTGCATTCTTTCATTACAGTGTTATAATAAATCTTAGCTGTTATAATTTACAGTTCAATCCTTAAGGTTCTACCATTAGATTATAGATTGATGCCTAACATTCTTCATACTCATGTAAATAAAAGCAGGTTTCCTGTGGATCCTTAAAGTGTCTGAGTTTTCATCTTATATGATATGTAGTTTTATTACATGGCTTGGTTGAATTCTAATGTAGAGTGCGGTCTGTTATCTCTTGAGAACAGAGCGTTGCCATGGACACGCAGGATTCTAACCGTAGAGACGGAACGGACTATTTTCTTTAGCGGAAGCAATACAATCGTTTTCAAACCAATAAACTCCTTTTTAAATCAATATTTTGTGTCAAATTATTGATTTATTTGGTGGGTAGCCATGTAATAAGTGGAATAATGCAGAGCGAGGCGGTTGTTATAGCGAATACAACCCCTTCAGGCTGATTCAAGACCCCTCCGCAGCCTGTGTTGTGTTCGCTATAACAACTAGGGATGTCCCGATCCGATCACATGATCGGAAATCGGGCCCGATCACGTGTTTTCAGACTCGATCGGAATCGGACGTTACCTCCCGATCAGGACTCGGATATATATATTCTCATTATTTTTTAACACATCAATATTTATGCGGTGCCACAGAGTTACGCCGGTTTCACACTGCACGCGTTAGTAAGCAGCGCAGGAGCAGTGCGTATGGTGAGCAGGAACAGGACACATGCGTTTTGCTTTCACACTGGCAGCGTTTGTTACGCGCGGCTGAACCGCGGGTTGTGTAGGCTACAGACAGAGTACTCCATAATGGATAAGTTGGCATTGCTTTTTTTCGTTTTCAAATACATTTAAGAGAAAAGACTTGTCAAGAAGCTTATTTTATTAATAATTTCATTTATATAACTTTTGTTTCATCTTTGATTTTATTGTTATGGCAACAAGTTTGTTTTTGGACATTTGTTTTCTTTTTAAATTGCTGTTGGTCATTTGATTGACTGTTTAAAACACAATAGATATCATCAATGCACTTTTTGAATAAAACTGCGGTGTATTTTGGCCATGATCAATGTATTGTCACTTTAATTCAGCAAAAGCGGCGCAGCAAAAATAGACTCGGCGCCGAAACGATCGCGGCACTCCTGCTCTGCTCTGCTACGCACTGCCGCGCCGCCTCTGCGCGCGGTGTGAATGCTCTAAAGCTTGGTTTAATCTGTTATCATGGGCGGCGAAAAAAATACGCGCTGCACGCTCTGCTAACAGTGCAGTGTGAAACCGGTGTAAGAGTTAGGAGTGCAGTTCCTAAAAGCACATTACTGGCTTTGCAAACACTGTAGCACTTTTATTTTTATTTACATGCCTGCCGGGTATTTTAAGTTGAGGTGCTATTTGTTTATATATTAGACTTTTTTTATATTTACTGTTGCACTAAAGTCCAAAAGTGAAGAATTTATGTATTACTTGATTGTTCAAGCTACCTCACAGAAGTGCTCTGTTTCTTAACAGAGTTGTTGAATGTTAAAATAAGGTGAATTAAATAAAAAATAAGGAACATCCTGGATCTGTTTTTTCGCTCTTCTTTATTCTTTTTTTATGTATTAAGTATCGGATCGGGACTCGGTATCGGCAGATACTCAAAATCAAATGACTCGGACTCGAGGGCAAAAAAACCTGATCGGGACATCCCTAATAACAACCCCCTCGCTCTACATTATCCCTTACATAGCCTATTACGATATCACACGAGCAAGAGTGCCTCTGACCAAAAAAACAGCATGATTGCAAACATATTTATTTTATAAAACAGTTAAATAACTTTAAATTATAAGTTCCATTTTAGACACAGTTTACCCCCCCCCCCCCCCCCCCCCCCCCCCCCCCGAAAATTTCCAAATGAAACCACAGCAGATTTGAGACTCCAAGAACATCTTAAAATGAAAAAAAAAGATGCACACAGCTCTTTTTATAATGTAATTTCAATGTTATGATGCTTTAACAAAACAGTTAATGAATTAATGTGTGACGATTCAAATCTGTCGAGATGATAATTTAATTTATAGCACTTTCTACTTTTGACTATTGCCAAGACGTTCTGTCTGGGCCTCTCTCTCATTCCCTTCTCTCTCTTATGCAGGACATTGGAGTTTTCAGGTGGAAACATCTCATCGGCCTCAACCTTATCATAGCTGCTGTTGTGGTGGGAGAAACCCTCTAGAAGTGCAGCCATTTTTGCAGAGTCCAAATTAGATTTTTGTTTATTTGGTGGGGGATGAGGGTTTTTGGTTAACAGACGGATGTGGAGATGCAAGTATTGCATCTATTCATGTACCAGAAGATCTGAACTGCTAAAACATAAGACTCAATCATCAACCATATGTAAGGCACTGCTCTTATCTCTGCCTGTATGAAAACTGCCCATTTTCGTGCAAAACCTGGCATGCTCTTCTGAAGCATCCATGTACACACCACCCTTCCCTGCATTCATCTATAGAAGACGTCTCACATTTTAAGTGCCATGTTTGTGACTGCAACCAACTTGCTACTGAAACTGACTTTTTTCACCACATTGGCCAACATAAAGAATCACTTACTTGTATGTATGTTGACTGTTCATATCAAACCAATGTATATGGAAGTTTCCACACTCACAAATGGAGAAAACACAAAGTGTGTACAGTAAGAGATCTCAAACCTGGCATAGTTCACAGATCACTCTTCTATCCCTCTGCTTTTGATTCAGTTAACAGTGACATTGATTTGGATGAGGATTTACTATTTGAAGAACCAACTTTTGTAGAACCTAAAGATTTGATAGAAGATGGTGAGCTAAAGTTAGCCTCAGTTCTCCTGACATGTCAACAAAACATAAAAAGAACATCTTCCCAAAACACATATCAAGCTTATTTAAAAACCTCCAAAGCATAAACACTCATTCAAAGTACCTGGAAAAGGGAGACGTAAATAACGATAAACATTCAAGTTCCCGCCTCAGCACAAGCTGGCAATACATCTAACACACCAAGAGAGGCGGAATTTAAGGCAGAACAGCCAATCATCAGCCGGTCACACTCAAAGCCGGTGTCACGTTTGAGAGGGAGGGGGAGAGGAGGCAGCCGCAGCGAGCGCTGACACAGAGCGGCCAGAGAAACGGAGGAACGACTGTAGTAAGGCGTTTGTGCAAAACTGTGGAAAAACTGCAGAAAAAGTGTGGGTGTTGAACCCTCTCATCGGGAAAAGTGTGGGTGTTAAAACACCCACATCCCTCACGGGTGCGACGCCCCTGGCCTCAACCTTATCATAGCTGCTGTTGTGGTGGGAGAAACCCTCTAGAAGTGCAGGCATTTTTGCTGAGTCCAAATTTGATTTTTGTTTATTTGGTGGGGGATGAGGGTTTTTGGTTAACAGACGGATGTGGAGATGCAAGCATTGCAAAGCATTGCATCTATTCATGTACCAGAAGATCTGAACTGCTAAAACATAAGACTCAATCATCAACAATTTGTAAGGCACCGCTCTTATCTCTGCGTGTCTGAAAACTGCCCATTTTCGTGCAAAACCTGGCATGCTGAAACCTGGCAAAATCTGAAGCATCTATTTACACACCACCCTTCTCCGCATTCATCTATAGAAGACGTCTCACATTTTAAGTGCCATGTTTGTGACTGCAACCAACTTGCTACTGAAACTGACTTTTTTCACCACATTGGCCAACATGTTGACTGTTCATATCAAACCAATGTATATGGTAGTTTCCACACTCACAAATGGAGAAAACACAAAGTGTGTACAGTAAGAGATCTCAAACCTGGCATAGTTCGATTCAGTTAACAGTGACATTGATTTGGATGAGGATTTACTATTTGAAGAACCAACTTTTGTAGAACCTAAAGATTTGATAGAAGATGGTGAGCTAAAGTTAGCCTCAGTTCTCCTAAAATTGGAAAACATTTACCTGGTGTCAAGTGCAGCTGTAATTGTACTTCTTGAGGAACTGCAATTTCTAATTGGTACCGTGTCTGTTCCAGTCACTCAGAAGACAATCACTTGGTTTTTAGTAAATCATAATTGTCAGGTAGATGGGTCCCATTGCAGCAGGTTTTGAATTGTGAGACTATCCTCAGCAATGCATTTAATTTAAAGGAGAAACTTCAATCAGTGTCGAGTGAGAAGCAGGTTTACAGATGTCTCTGGGATGGTGCAGTCTTTAATCTGCCAGCCCGTGAAGTTAAAATATGACACTTGAGCACTGAAATTGTGGATGTGTGGAAATAAGTTAATAAATCTTTATGCAATGTAAATTATTTGTCTTTTTTTTGTTTATTAGATTTTGGATCAGATCAAATATTAAGTAATGTTCCTTGATGGGAAACATGTTTTATTAAATCCATATATTTTTGTTTGTTTAAAATGAATAATTTCTGTTAACTTTTATTTTAAAAAATGATACATAATTGTTTAATTAAATATATATATATATTTGATTGGAGAAAACAAATAATTTCTAATACATATTTCTTTAATGAGAAGTTTTGTTTTGATTAAACCTATATATTTTTGTTTAGATCAAAAATAGAATTTAAATTAATTGACTTTCTTCAACATGAAAAATTTACTTTGTACCAAGTTTTATAAAATAGTTTTCATAGACATACAAGTTATTTATTTTTCATTGGTTCAAGTTATAAAACATAGATGTGAACCGTTACTCTAAAGTTTGTTAATTGGATGAATGAAAATATTTGTTCAGTGTATCACTACACAACACCCCTAGCAACCACTCTTAGCAACACAAACACATGTTCTCATTGATATTGTTCATTGAATTTATAACGTAGAGTCATTTATCAGTTGTGTCTTGCTTCTCCGTGATCTCAAGTTTGAGTCCGTCCAATATAAAAGTCTTCTCTACCGACACGGTCAGGGACTATTTTTATTCTTTCCAGTGGAAGTAAGGCTTTTTAGTGTTTTTACTTCATGAAAGTTGCAATGATACATTTTTTGGCTTTAATACTAGTATTGTGTAGTAACCGTTTTACGAAAGAAAAAGGTTTGAGAGGCTGTGCTGTATTGTGAATAAATCGAGCCTAACAATCCCTTCAGCCGTGACTTATTCATGTTATAGCACAGCCTCGGCTCCAGTACCTTACTGCTTACTTAACATATGCTGTAACACTTTTAATCACTATAATTTCTGTAGTATGCTTTTAAAATAACACCATAACAAATATGTGACCCTTCCTGGATCACTAAACCAGTCACATGGGTAATTTCTTTTAAACTGAGATTTATTCACCTCTTCCCTCACTTCTCTGTGAGTTCACCATAGCGGCGAGTGACTTCCGGCAAGATGCTCTCAACTTCCGTTCAGTGATTGTCATCAGCTAGACGATGTGACTGGGGATGGCAGGTAGTGGAGGCTATTGGGCAAGATGGAGGAACGGGCAAACAATACTTTCTGAGCTCTCGTTCACCTGCCCCGAAATATTCACATTTAATAATGCTCGATAGGGGCCTTTACTTCCAGAAATCTAAACTCTTTCTTTTACTCTTATTTCTTAATTATTTTTTAATATGTTTTCTCATAACGAGATGTTCACTTATGTTTCACTTAACACTAGAGGGGTCTGAGAGATTTTGTTAAAAGAAAATCAGTATCACTTTTTTGTAAATGGACACATTTTTTGTCTGGAGTCGAGCTTTTAACTGACCACTGTATGGTTAAACTTATTCTTAAACACACATCAAAGGCCAAAAGGGTACTGGGAATTTAACTCAAATCTTCTAAACAGTGAAACCTTTTGTCAAGAAATTATAGCTACAATTAATAATGTAACTGGAGATTCAAATTTTTCAACTTATAGAGAAAAATGGGAATATTTAAAGTATAAGGTGCGTTAGATCTCTATATCTTTCGGTAAATTATTAAGCAGGAATAGCAACAACAACAAAAAAGAATTGGAAATAATTAAGGAAATAAACAGTATTTGTATTAGACCTTCTTTAAATGAAAATGACAAACAAAAACTTATTCTCCTACAATCTTCACAAGACAGCATTTATGTTGATAAAGCCAAAGGAGCGTATGTACGTGATGCAGATATTAGTGGATGAAGTGGAAAAAGCCATGAAATGTTTATCATTAGACAAATCACCCGGTTCAGACGGGTTAACGAGGAACTTCTATAGGCATTTTTGGGAGTATGTTAAAGACCTTGTTTTTCATCTGTTAAAAGAAATATCTGAATCCCGCATTCTTCCAACTACTATGAAACAAGGGATTATCACTCTCATCCCCAAACCTGGGGAAAAATCCTAAATTAATAGACAGCCTTAGACCCATAACCCTGCTTAATAATGACTAAAATTTAATTTTAACTCATATTTATGCAAATAGATTAAAAACTGTAATTTCACAGATTATTTCAGAGACACTGTCGGGTGTTTTAAAGGGCGCTCAATGCACAATAATATGCGACTTGTGCTCGATTTATTGGATTATAATTATTTGATTGCAGATGAAGGTTTTCTTTTATTTGTAGATTTTTGTAAAGCTTTTGACACAATTGAACACAATTTTATGTTTCGCACTCTAGAATTATTTGGTTTAGGAGAAAGTTTTATTAATTTTGTCAAATTAATTTATAAGGACACTAATAGCTCAGTTATATTACCTCAGGGTTCATCTTCTAGATTTTAATTGATAAAGGAATCAAACGAGGCGTCTGGTTTAGAGTTAAATCTGAAAAAATGTGAATTATTACCAATTCATAACTTCATAACTTTTTACAATTTTCCTGTGAAAGATACTGTTAAATACCTATGTATACACATTAAAAAGGATAATGCCTCACTTAATAATCTCAACATTTGGAATAATCTAGATAAGTGTAAATCTTAATTGAATTTGTGGTCTCAAAGAGACATTTCTATTATTGGCCGAATTCTTCTTACAAAAATGTAATGCATTTCACCCAATTTACTCAATCTCATTTCCTAATGCAATAAAAGCTATGAATCAAGCCAACTTAACTTTTATCTGGAAAAGAAAAACACACTACAAAAGGAATCTATGTTAAAGAGTATGAAGAAGGAGGGCTAAAAGCGATCGACACTGAATGTATTAATAGGTCCGTGTCCTCTTGAGGCAGTTTCTATCGTGTAAGTTTAATAACAAGTGTCCAGAGCGTATTACTGTAACACTAGAGTGGATGTTAATGCGCGAGAGCTAATCTATTATCGTTATATTATCGTTATCAATTCTCTTTTATTTAATGTGTTCAAGTTGTCAACAAACAGAATAAGACATCACCGATAAGTCATCATTAGTAGGCTAATTATTGTTTTAGGTATTTATAAAGTATATATGTAAGGAATAATTGACGACAGGCCGTTGAATTATTAGAAAAATAATGCACACCCGAGGTGGTAATGCGGTCACGACGCGAAGCGGAGTGGCCGTTGCACCTCGGGTGTGCATTATTTTTCGAATAATTCAACGGCCTGAAGTCAATTATTCCGCTTATACTACAGTTACCACACCTCGAAACATTGTTCAGATTATGTATTTCAAGACGTTTGTAAAGTTGTTGTCATTAAAACGCTCTTGTATGTAGGACTAATTTCTTACGCATCTAATCCAATGCCTCCGTTGCTAATTCCAAAACGTCATTTTAGAGTTAGTAACAGAGGTTTGAGCCACTGATAGCAGACTAATGCTGGAGACACACGACTAGCTGACACATTCTCTGACTGTTTTCATCGCAGCAGCAGATTTTAAACACCGACTTTGAACACAGACTGAATGCGCTGAACGCGCGTTTGGGCATGATCAGTCATAAGTATCAAATTACATTCATAACCGGCCTTAAAGTGTGTCCCCGCGGCTTTATGCAGTTATTAATGCAGTTATTAGAGAGAGATGTTGCAATAATGAGACAGAAAAGCATGTGCGTCAATATTATTATTTATTTATTAATTCAATTCGTTAAAATTAATTTGTTCATTCTTTTTTATATTATTGACAGATGACAGACTAGCCAAATAAATGAAACACAAAACCATTTTAACAAGTAGGCCTATCAAGAATTATTTATTTGTTATATATATATATATATTTTTTTTTATATATATTATCTGCAATAAAAATCCGTGCTGCAGGACTATCCATTTATTTAGCCTATATTCAGTTTAGTTTTCTATTGATTATAGATAGCCTAGGACTATATACTTTATTTATTAAAATTAAACTGCATGTTTCCATTGATTGTGAAGCTAGACATTGAAAATTGCAGATCAAGCGCATGGGGCTGCATGTTTTTTTCTTGTTATGAATTGTATCCTATTTTCCGTTATTACAGTTGACTACGCGAAGTGATATGGAACTGTAATGCGGTCAAGACCTGCCTGGAACTACTTTAGCTGTGCGTTTCCCTGAAAATAATGCACACCTTAGAACGTTCTTCAACCAATCAGATTCAAGCATTCAACAGCCCTGTTCCAAGTCACTCCAAGACACATTTCTAGAGAGAGAGAGAGAGATACAATATGATGTCAGATAATAATAAAATGCTAGACAATAATGATGTCGTCTATATAAGCTGGTCTCAACTGCAGCTCTGGTTGTAAAATGGGTACTGTAAAATGTAATATTGGCTATATACAAATACAGACAGATCAAAAGACCCAATAGCAGGATCCACAGGAGTTTCAGATGTAAGTGTAGAAAAGCCCAGGGGTTCCTGAGGGCCACAACCCTGCAGAGTTTAGTCTCAGCTCCAACACCGTCTTCAGATGATGTTCTGGTGTAGAGCTGAATCAGACGAGTTATAGGATCAACATGGGTAGCAGAAATAAAGCATGTCAGAGTAGTGATATGTTCTGGGTCAGCATCATCATTAAAAACAATATCTGCTCAGAAATCGCTTAGGAAAGATTTGATGAATGAAATATACAGTATATGTCTCTCCTCACTGTCACTGGCCACGGGGCAGTGCTCGCTAGCTGCATCACAACTGGGAACCAAGGTTGGTTTTTCCAGAACGGTGCTACGAGCAGTACTGAGCATCCTTCTTCCCTGATTCGCTCTATCACCTGAGGCAGGAGAGAGACGGGGGAAAAGCATAGAGCGGGCGGCGGGGCCATACATGAGCCAGCGCGTCCCTGCTCTTGGAGAAAAATTCCGGAGAGTGAGCGTTTTCTTGAGACGCGAACAGGTCTACTTCCGCTCTGCCGAATTTCTTCCACAGCAGTTGGACTGTCTGTGGGTGTAGAGACCATTCGCCTGCCGGAACATTGTTCCTGGACAGTCTGTCTGGTCCTATGTTTAGGAGCCCTGGCACGTGCGCTGCTCTCAGCGAGCGCAGGTTGCGCTGAGCCCATACCAGGAGGCGTTCTGCTAGCCTGTGCAGGTTCCTGGACCTGAGGCCGCCCTGGCAATTTATGTAGGACACCACAGACATGTTGTCCGAGCGGACCAGGACGTGGTGTCCTTTTATTTGGGGACAAAAACGCGTCAGCGCATTGGGGCTGTGAGCTCTGTGCAGACGGTTTCGCACGGCCTGCTGCAGAGCTGGAGCACTTCGGGAGGAAGTGCTTCATAGCCTGTGACGCTTTCTGTACCTCTGCGAATCTCTCCGCAAAATCCTTCACGGAGGATCCGAAGAGGCCAGCGGGAGAAAGCGGGGTGTAGAGGAATGCGGTGCCCTCGGACTCGGCCATCTCTGAGAGCGTTAGCCACAGGTGCCTCTCGGTTACATTGAGAGAGGCCATACTCCGTCCAATGGCCTGTGCTGCCGACTTAGTCGCACGGAGAGCGAGGTCCGTGGCGCTTCTTAAGTCCGGCACGCAGGTCGCGTCAGGTCCTTTCTCGTCCAGCTTTCGGAGGAGATCGGCCTGGAAGATCTGCAACGTGGCCATGGTGTGCAGCGCTGACGCAGCTTGCCCGGCGGCGGAGAAAGCGCGATGGAGCAGGCTTGACGTCGTGCGGCAAGCTTTTGAGGGTAGGGCCAGCTTAGCGCGCCATCCAGCGGAGGGCGGGCATAAGTGGGCCGCTATCGCCTCTTCGACCGGCGGCAGCGAATGGTATCCCCTGTTCTTGGCATCGTCAACTGCAGAGAATGCCAAAGAAACAGATGGACGCACTCTAGCTGAATAGGGGCCGTTCCAGGACTTAGCGACTTCTTCATGTAGCTCAGGAAGAAAAGGCGCTGGTCTGGACGCAGGCGAAGCACGCTCCCCAGGCAGGAAAAAGCCATCCAGCCGGTTATGAGCGGGCTACTGGGGCGAAGACCACTCGAGGCCGAGGCTCGCCGCGGCCTGTGCGAGTACTCGCATGAGCTCCGTCTCGATGGACGCTCTCTTGCCTGATGATGTGCGGGCAGGGGGCGCGAGATCCTCAGAGCTCGCCCAATCCTCACTGCCTGATGCCAGGATAGAGCAGGAATCATCCTCTCCCAGCAGGGCTTCCTCGTCAGCAATGTCGACGTTTCATTTCCTTCTCTCTGGACCTCGAGTTTTTTTACGTAGTGTAATAGCGTAGCGCGTCTGTGTTGCACGTCACCACGTATCACACATGACCAGCGTCGGCCAATAGTGAGCCTACGTGGTGACGTGCAACACAGATGCGCTACGCTTAAACACTACGCGAAAAGACTCGACGCCCAGAGAGAAGGAAATGAAAAGTGGAATAAAGTCATTATTTTTGTTTGTTTTAGCGCACAAAAAGTATTCTCATCACTTTATAAACTTAAGATTAGGCCACTGTAGTCACTTGGACTATATTAACAATCTCTTTAATAACTTTTCTGGGCTGGCAAGTTTCAGTCCCTTAGAAGTCTATGGAGGAATGAGACAGCGCTCAGATTTAATCGAAAATATCTTAATTTGTGTTCCGAAGATGAACGAAGGTCTTACGGGGTTGGGACAACATGAGGGTGAGTAATTACTGACAGAATTTTCATTTTTGGGTGAACTTTTTTGGAATTTTTGGCATTTTTGGAAAACGCTTGAATTGCGGAACCTTGCACGTAGAGAGTGCTCTTAAGAGCTAAGATACATTGTTATCGGGAAACCCGACCCTGGTCTGTATTACCACAGACAATGGGGCAAATATTGTGGCTGCTGTTCGAAAACTCGGCTGGAAATAGCTAAATTACTTTGGCCATAATCTGCATTTAGCCGTCACCAATGCAATGAAAACAGAAAAGGACCGCACTGCCCGAGCCATGGGTGTGTGCAGAACATTGGTGACGACTTTCTCACAGAGCTGGCAAAAGAAGAGAAAGCTGCAGAAAGAACAAGTCAAGCTCAACCTGCCCCAACATTGCTTAGTTCTGGTGAGTTATGCTAAACTTCGATTCTTATTTCTTTAGACATTGTTTTTCAGGTAACAGTCCGTGGATATAAACACACTTGTCAAAACGCAACTTGTTGAAAATGAGTAATTTATTCTACAAAATAATGGGTTGCAAACGATGACAAAACCTGTTCCATAATTCCTACTAAACTCAAAAGATATCGAAAAATAACAAAGTTATATAAATAAATGTTATTTCATATTATTGTTAATATGTTTATGATGTAATAATTCGAATTTTTCAAAGCGAATACAAAACGAAATAACGAAATCTAAAATCTGGTAAATAACTAGGCAAAACTTATGGAAACGCCAATCAATGCTCTGAATGTCTGCTGCCCATTTTCATGATCAAGATAAGATTTTATTGATCCCGAGCTGGAGAAATTCACTTTCTACCCGGAAAATACTATATTATCCGGAGCCCTGCGTCAGGATGATTTATAGGCTACTTTGTTCCCTCAACTTGCTAAACTGTCCACACGATTTACTAATTTGTTCTCTCTATTTATAAATCATGCGTATTTTATTTGCAAAAGTCATCATGCACTTACGTACGCGATGACACTGTCACTTTAAGACCTCACACACTGATGCGCACGATGATACTGTCACTTTAAGACCTCACGCACTGATGCGCGCGATGACACTGTCACTTTAAGACCTCGTGCACTGATGCGCACGATGATACTGTCACTTTAACCCCCAATTTCCACCAGATGCGTAACGGCTCCGCTGCGTGACAGCTCCGTGTTCCGTCGTCCGTCAATACCCACCAGGTCCGGATTTGTTGCGTAACGGCTGCGGCCATGACTGACAGCTGAAAGCACGAGGACCCACGAGATCTCACGAATTCACGTAAGATTGCGCGATATAAGTGCTGAATTGCTGCGGAGCTCTCCGGCATCCGGCAAAAATAGAAGCTCTGCGTATCTGCTCCGGAGGGCTGCGGATCGCCGGAGTCGGAACGCAGCTGTACCGCATTCAGTGGAAATACACTCATTGACTTTAATGGAAACCTATTGACTCCGCCGCCGTGCCGGAGCCGTAACGCAGCCGTTACGCATCTGGTGGAAATTGGGGGTAAGACCTCACGCACTGATGCGCGCGATGACACTGTCACTTTAAGACCTCATGCACTGATGCGCACGATGATACTGTCACTTTAAGACCTCACGCACTGATGCGCGATGATACTGTCACTTTAAGACCTCACGCACTGATGCGCGATGACACTGTCACTTTAAGACCTCACGCACTGATGCGCGATGATACTGTCACTATGCGCGATGATACTGTCACTTTGAAGTCTCTGTACAGTGAAGTCGCTTGTGGGCGTTCCTAGTGTTGTCGCTCTAATGTTATTGGTAGACTGCACGTCTGAGCATATACCATCACAAGTGTTATATAAAACTGAGATATAATTCTAATTTGACTAGGAATTGGTCTTAAAAGATTTAAAAGCAATATTATGCTGTTGGGAGAGTGTTGTTATATTAACCACAGCAGTGCAGTGCATTAAATATTTAACTACATTAACGATCGATCAATCAACAAATTAAACTCACTCATACTGTCAATAGTTACTAAAACGTCATTCGAATTTGACAAATAATCCATTTCTTGTCCCTTATAATCCACATAATGCAGGGGAAACTGTCTGCAGCAGTGCTAAACATGCATCATAAAATTACAACACTCGAACTAAATGTGTGAATTAAACTCACTGAGAATGTCGACAGTTTCTTTTCCATGCATCATTTTATTATATCCATACAGTCAAATCATATAAAGCAGTGAAACCGCCCTCGAACTCTTCTTGCCTGCACTCGAGACGGTGACGTGAGATGAACTCCACTGAAAGTCTTCTTTCCTATTGGTTGTCGCTCGCGAAAATCGCTTCTCATTTGCATAAAGTTGAAATTTCTGAACTTTTGTCGCGCGTCTCGTGTCGCTTGACACGCCCACATTCTGTCACCAACGGTCACTGTCGCTTGTGTCGCCGGAAGTCGCCAGCGCTCCATTGAAATGAATGGGATCATGTCGCTTTGTCGCTGCGTGTCGCTGGCGGTGTGAACGGTGCTTAAAGCCCCGTTCACACTACAAGCGACTTTATCGCTGCATGTCGCCAGTGGCTGGCGATGAGGTCGTTAGTGGGCGTTCTCACTTCTGGTTGCCTAGGTAATGTTTGTGAGTGACATTCACGGATGTTACGTGTTGTAGACAACAAATCTGTTTTCTTGCCGCAATAAGCTAACATTTTGGAAGGAAAAGTCTAAATATAAATAGAATCAGTACATAAAATGCATAATATTAAAGATGAATGAGAAACAGCGAGTGCCCTGTGCTATCGCGGCTATTTAACTGCAGAAAATGGGCAAATACTGGTCTTTCTGAGTTCACGAAACCATTCGGGCTCGGAGTCAGCACGGCGAGTACCACTGTATGTACACAGAGACATATCATAAACTATTGGACAGTTTCTGACTGCTAAAATAAACTTCTCATTCAACTTGCCTCGGTCAGACGCTGCACTGAAGAGTGACGGATCACGTTTGCTCCACTGACTTCACTGCTATTGGTTGTCGCTCGCGAAAGTCGCTCTTCATTTGCATAAAGTTAAACATTTCTCAACTTTGTCGCGTCGCCAGACACGCCCCATCCAGTCGCCAACGGCCGCGACCGTGCGTGTCGCCGGAAGTCGCCCGCTCCCCATTGAAAATGAATGGTATCGCGTTGCTTGGTCGCGTGTAGTGTGAACGTACCTTAAGACCTCACGCACTGATGTGCGCGATGATACTGTCACTTTAAGACCTCACGCACTGATGCGTGCGATGATATTAAGACATCATGCACTGATGGAACGTGTTCACTTAGCCTAAAACATGAGCAACTGCATTCACAATACTAGCCAAAACCTTTATTCACCAGCAATATCGATAGGTGGCAAAATGCAACTTAATTCAGAATCATGCTATTATTCTTATAATCATTATGTGCACATATTGACTACGTTTTCCCAGATAAACTCATTTCAACAACAAGCACGCCTGCATCAGTTATGAATTTCTCATTACTCGTATTAAAAACTTGCTCAGCCATGCGATGTACAGACACAACCTCTAACGTTAAATCTATAGCATTTACATTATCATCAATAAATGGCAAAATATGTTATTCAGCATAGTTTTCAGAACTATTCTTTAAAATGTAAAGGTTACAATCAAGGGGAAAATACGTGTAGCAATAAACCATTCAATAATTAAAATTGTATGCATTTACTATTAAATAAGAACAATCATAACAAATTATTTGTTATTCTAATCAAAACTCTGGCCAGATGACTTACATGAATTTAAACTGTAACTAAACAGTGCATTTATACCATTAATCACAAAATACAACCATAAAACATTCAAACAGACAAAAAACAACTTAAACAGGGCTAAAAATTATAAAGATGTTTAAGATTATACAGAGAGCATCACCACCGCATGCCTTGTTTTATTACTCAGTGGTTCTCAACCCACATTTTCTTGTACACATTCATGACCCACTCAAAATGAACACACCAATTAAGAACCACAGCTCATTTGGCTTACTTGCACAGTTAGTATCAGCATTATAACACAAACTGGTAGTCTATTATCTTGCTTACAATTCACCTGCTTCTACAAAATCACTTTCTTTTATCTATCTTCTGTCTCTGTCTGTTTTAGTTTGCAACTAATTTGGTGGAATACCTCCAGCAATCGAAGCCATTCCCCCCTGTGTCCTGGTGCTGCAGATCCCCCGCAATGTGCCTCTCAGACATTTGGACAATAGTGATAGCTGTTATGTTCTTGATATCAACTATCGCAAGCAGTGTGAGTTTCTGCAGCAAGTTGTGTATCAGATTGAGGGATCTGAATCAAAACCAGTCAAATTTCTTGCTTAAAGCTATAGTAGGCAATGTTGGGAGAGCTAGCAAGATTTGAAAGCGGCACCTCTTCTAAGCTCCACCCCCTCCCGTCAGTACTCAGTCCAAAGCTACGCCCCCACAAACATGAACGCGCATCCACAGTCGGAGTCAGCTGCAGGTCACAGGAAAGCCCAGTATTTTTGTCATGTTGGAATAAATATTTTGAAACGATAAATGCCTTTCCTTTACCATTTCAGCATAAACAAGCTATTACTTTTCTTACCTCCTTACATGCTAAATGAATAACGACAATGAATGTGGTATAACACTTTTTTTAATTTATTTTTTAAAACGAACAAGAGAGACCTAAGAGAAATACTTTTTTACACAAGTATCTGTACTTTCGCTGCTTTTGATTGTCATAAACAATCTGTATTTACATATAATAAATAAGAAATATATATATATATATGAAAAGGAGTGTCCAGGGATGGCTGACAGGTCAGGCTTTGCATGAGGCGTCGTCTGCTGTGGTGATCTACTCCTTTGGCAGTGATTTACCTTTAGGAAGAATATCACAATTACACATCTGACAATAATTACTGCATCTCAAATACACACAATGAATGACAACACAACTTTGATTCCATTTCACACAGTAACAAACATTTCTTCTCGTAGCTAACAAAACACAAATGTCCCCTTCACCACAGTTGTCCCGTTTATAAGCAATATATTAGCGTCATTTTATCACAATTATAATGCAGACACTTGCGACTATGGCTGTGCAATATGTTCAAAATGTCATGTCCTAAAAGTCAGATAAGCAGACCTGTAACGCAACTGGCTTACACTGACAGAGAAGCTAATGTTAGCATTGGGCTAATACTAGCTACAAAAGTAGCTACGTTGCCTAACGTAACATATATCATGGAAATAACAAATCCCCCCGAAGCAAAACAAATAATTACCTGTTCAGCAGAAAGAACGCAACCTCGGCATCGCTTTTCATCGCTTTTGCTCCCTCAGTTGTCTCCAACGTTCAAATGCTGCAATGTTGACGCGAGTTTGTGCTCTGGCTTTATCCAGTGCCTGTTTCGTTGCAGCCTTTTCTGCCTCCGATTTTCTTTCTTTAGGCTTTTTATCAGGGCGAGCAGTTTGCTGGCATTGGTAGATTTTGCTGCATTTTCTCTTCCATTGTGCCGCAAACTCCTGCTTACTCGGTGTAGTGAGCCATATACATTGTCTCTGAGTGAGCTGAATGTTTCCGGGAACGGTGACATGTGAAGAGTGTACGCAGGGCAGCGCGCGCAGTGGGGCTCGGGCACGAGACATGAAGGCATCTGATTGGTTCTTTACATTCGCACCGAATGGCAGTGATTGGTCAGAGTTTTTACTGTCCTGCAGCTGCTACAGAGGTCTGATTTTTTTCATTCCTTTTTCTGAACACATAATGTATTAACTACTCTCAGCAGGATGGAAGGACCATTTCACCCCGTATAAAAAAAAGTGTTTCTGAACAGGATCGCCTACCCTAGCTTTAATTGCAGAACTGTTTAATTGTGTTAAGCTGCAGTAAATGACACAACAAATGTTTGAAGACTTTAAGCCTTAAGTCCAGTCCAGTTTTTGAATGTTGTTGAATGTTTGAGAGCTGTTTATTTTTCTTTTCTTTTTTTTTTAATTTTGTTATTACAGTGTGACCTAAAATAAATAGGAAAATAAATGTCTAAGTGTTTGTGTGTTTTTTTTATATATATATATAGAATTTAATTTAATGCAATAAAAATGTAGTTTTTTCCAGGAGTTTTTAGTGTGTAGCATAACTTTTGTTTTTATGATAAGTATTAAATTAAATATTAGTCTAAATATGTATTAATGCATATTTTAGCTAATGTTTCATTTAATACGTAAAAACAAAAATTAACTTATTGCTTGTAAAGTTTAAATTCTAAGCTTTCAAATAATTTCTTTAAGGGAGAACTCGGCAACTCTGGCCCTGTCCCAAATGGCGCACTTCATGCGGACTTTCGGTCTCGTGGACTTAAATTGCGCGTGCTTGCCGAGTCTACGAGTCCGTAGGCCGTCCCATTCAGCATTTTAACGCTCTTAAGTGTGCTCAGCAGCGCCCCCTTTGTACCCTTGAAGCGGTCTTCCGCGAAGCCCGCATAGATGCAGGCTCCACGCACTTTAACTACCCAGGAATCCTTGCGAAAGGCCAATCAGACAACGGATGGGAGGAGAGAATTCGCTCACGGATAATTGTTGACATGGCTGAGAAGAAAATATTACGGTTTTTATGACCTAGATGTACATCTTACCAGTTCCTACAGTTTATATATATTATGGTCATCGACGAGTGGTTGATGTGTCAAACATAATAATAGTGTGTTGAATAATACGATCACATTATGATTCATTAAATAAATAGAACCGAATGTCAGGGCTTTATGTATCCTATGTAAACATAGTATGAATATTGAAACCTGTAAATTCATATGAAACTCATGCACATTTTCATTATATGTTAAAATTGTAATCTTAGTTCAAATGGAACATTATGTAGTATGTACAACTGTATACATCATTTAAATAAGCATGATGTATCTATTGTCTAATGCCCAGGTGGCATGCACAATATCAAAATATAGAACTGTAAAAATTAGGCTGTGTAATTGACATGGAGATAAGACGTCGAAATGTGATTTCTCCTGTCCAACAACAACTAGACCGTTATTTCCGGCGTGACGATCGAGTCTGTCCCAAATACCTCTCAATGCGCCCTCGTGGACTCGCGTCAAGGGCCCTATAGGTCTGCACTACATGACGTCACCAAAGTGTGGACTCTGAGGAAGTCCACAAGTCCGTAGTGTGCCATTTGGGACAGGGCCTGTAGCGAACTCTAGTCACTTCTTCGCTGATTTTTCCTTTTGTTGTGCATGTTTTCCCCACGAGCTCCCCCTACAGCTGTGGGGGGGGGGGCGTATATTTCACAACACGGTCGTAAAAAACTCACTTGCGGCGGCCTCCTCCCCCTCTCTACCGCTGCTCATGTGCGTTTGTTATGATCGGAGAAAGCCAACTGTATCATGTGGAGCTATGTCTACCGAGGTGGGTAATCTGGTAATACATCATACATGCGTGTGTGTTTATGTCAAATTGCCGTAAAGCAATTCGTGTTTCGCGCTCGTTCTCGTTCTCGTTCTCGTTCTCGCTTCTCACGAGACTTCCAATTTCTATCTTGCCGGGAAGGTAGTCCCCAAGTTGCAAGGTTGGTTTTCCGCCTGGGAACGCTGGGGGGAGCGGGGAAAGTCACCAATATCACCAGAACAGGTTGTTTAACCATCCAAATGAATTCTAGACAGTTTTATTAAGTTAAAAAAGTTACCAAGTTCTCCTTTAATTACCATGGTGATACCATATAGGGAAACCTATAGGCTAAAAGATCCCAGACCAGATTTTCCTTTTTATGATTGCGGTGGTTTTATTTCAGTTAGCCTAATAGCTAGTTTGATTTGCATTGAGAGATGATCTTATGGAAAGTACCCCATGCCAATCTCTAGGTATGGTGAAGGCTATGTGATGATGTGGGGCTATTTTAATTCCAAAGGCCAAGGGAACTTTATCAGGATGCATAGTATCCTAATTTTTTTTTTTTAAAAATACTTAAAATACATGGTGCATAAGTGAGCACACCCCTATGTTAAATTCCCATAGAGGCAGGCAGATTTTTATTTTTAAGGAAGAACATTTATTTATTTACGATACATTATTCATTCACAAAGAAAATTGGTGTCCTTAAAGGTTGGATTTTTCCTAATTTTTTAAATTAAGGCATTAAGTTCAATTTCCAAAATATGATTTTTTATTCCTCTTTTTAGTCAACTTTAGCATGGGTGTATTCACTTATGCATTGCACTGTATATATAAATGAATTTTGAATAGACTGCAAATGCAAAGAATGATTAAAAAAAATAATTTTTGTAGATATTCATAAATCTATCGGTCTTTCTCAAAAGACATACCCAATTTAAGTCTTGCAATCTGTACTAATGAGCTAAGTTGAATCGGGTGTTTTAAGTGAGGGAGATACAAAAAATGTGCACTGGTGAGGGTCACCAGGACAGGGCTGAGAAGAGAAACACAGAAGCACAGAAAAGAACATGATAAAAGAAACAGTGATATGTATAGTTTAACTTTTTATGTAACAATGTAACATTTTACAATGTAGTTGTAGCAACAATGACATCTGCTTTTCGCATTAAGTGGATCATGTGATGGCAAAACACATCGTCTTTGTCCTTGCTGGTTAATAATTGCCCCACGAGGACCAATTTGCCAGCGGCAGTTTGGCTGGTACCCCCATGACCTTCTCCCCGACTTTACAACCTTGTGACATTCCACACACACACACACACACACACACACACACACACACACACTCGTGGACTTTCAACCAGAAACCCACCACGAGATGCAACTGAGGCACATTGCCATATCTGGACTTCCACATAGTAAAATTTCATTTTACCATTCATTACGAATTTATAATAGAGGTGTGGTTTGCTAGAGTATAGGTTTGAATTCTAAATGTTCACTGAAAGAAGTTCCTCAATAGTGTCTTGTAAACCGACCTCGACATGGTCATAAACTTTATGACTCCAAAGCTGCATCTCATCCAGTTCCTCTGCAAGCCAACATTCCAACACCTTAACACACATGGAACATTTCAGAGAAAACTCTTCAAATGTTTGATACGTATTCCTGTGTTTCACAAGTGTTGTCACTGGCCATAATGGAAACGCTGACAATTTTATTGTGTGTAAACCATAGGAAAGCATATATGTCCTATTGTAACATTAATAGAACTAAAATGCCTATACTAATGCATAATAATGTATCTGTGCATTGCTACAACGTCTATATTCTATTTTTGATATCTCTGTAATCCTCTCCATCTAACAGAGTCGAATCTTGACTGCAAAGTACAATAATATGCATTTGTTCCAGGAAATATCATATTTCTAAATATGATCCTTTCCCTCATAAAACACATGGTCAAAGGAGGCGTGTTTTTCTTCACACAAAGAGAATTTTTCCCGCTTCAGAAAAGACAATCTGATTCGCTGGGCCTCAAAAGGAAGGCGTAAACAGATGTCTGTTAAAAGGCAGAAACCCCCTCATCTCTCTCTCTTCTCTCAATCGATCGCTCTGACCTCCTCCTCTTCTCCCCGGCGCAGCGCTTCTCCAAGGAACATCTGAAGGAGGCCCTGGCCTTCTCTATCGAACGAACACATGTTCGAGTCGTAGCTGCGTCTTCTGCAACTAAGATATCTTTGCCTCTTTCCTCCCGGAAGACGAATCTGAACTTTCTCGGTAACGTTACATTCAGTGAGCCTTTCAAGCTTCCCGCGGCACCGGAAGACGCAGCAGAAACAGGACACCATCCTCGCTTCCTGCTTCAGCCTCAGCCTCACCAGAAAGAGCACAGAAATTCGCAAGTACATTATCTGATAAAAGCTGTTTCCAGGTGTCTCGTGAACCTAGGTTTCTGTATGTAATAATTACTAGCTTTTCCCTTCTCTCTATTTCTTTCTTTCTTGCTTTCATTTCATTTTATTCTGATCACGTATTTTCTTGTTTGGTTAAATGTGTGTTTGTGTTATTGTTTGTATTTTTACGTACATTTGTATTTGTAGCTCATATAATCTCTAGTGTTACATTTATTAAAATCCATATATACTTTTAACTGTCTCTGTGTTTGAAAGCCCGCTTTTATAAAGTCAATGAGACAAAAGATCTAGCTACAAGCTCGATATTACAGACTACATTCAGTAGTTTTAATTAATAAACTCAGAAAGTTTGATGTTCGTGGCCAGAAGATAAACTTTCTCGGAGTTTGTAAATACCCCTTCTTAACTGTGATGATCTTACATTTATTCGCTGGACGAATAACTGATGATCAGACCAGTTACAGAACAAGGTAATCTCGATAATTGATAAAATAAATGTACATGCGACTTATGAATTATGACCATGAGTCATAATTATTAATATTTCCAAAATTCCCTATATTCTTGAGCTAATTCACATTTACCCAGAGTCGTATTCGTTACATAGTATATAACATAACAATATTTAAGGAAACACAAATTTTAATAATAATACTGGAAAAGTAGAATAAAACATTTGAGTAAACTTTAACACAGAAAAAAAATTACATATTTATAATGCATTCTTTTGGTCCAAACTAAAAAATTAAAAGATACATTTAGTCCTGTCTGCTTAGTGTTCACACTGTCATTTTTAACACAGAAGTTAAAGCTACAAAACATAAAAAATAAGGATAAGCTCGCAACCTAATTAAACATTTTATGACATGCAATGGACCTTATCCAACATCCAAAACAATACTGTGCATATAGCACATATATATACATAATATTGTATAAACAACATACTATTATCCATTATAATGCATTCTTTTGGTCCAGGCTAAAAAATAAAAGGATACATTTAGTCATGTTTGCTTAGTGTTCACACTGTCATAATAATCACAATAAGCTCACAATCTGATTGAACATTTTATGACATGCAATCCGCTCTAAAAGACATTGCACAGATATGTGTGATAAAGGGAAGTGGTGGAGTCAGGGTCAGGAGGAAATGGGTCAGGGTCAGGGGGTGAAGGTTGACTGGTTATAGTGGACTGTGAGAAAATGGGTTCGTCACTGGTTGTAGTGGACTGTGAGAAAATGGGTTCATCACTGGTTGTAGTGGACTGTGAGAAAATGGGTTCGTCATTGGTTGTAGTGGACTGTGAGAAAATGGGTTCGTCATTGGTTGTAGTGGACTGTGAGAAAATGGGTTCGTCATTGGTTGTAGTGGACTGTGAGAAAATGGGTTCGTCACTGGTTGTAGTGGACTGTGAGAAAATGGGTTCGTCACTGGTTGTAGTGGACTGTGAGAAAATGGGTTCGTCATTGGTTGTAGTGGACTGTGAGAAAATGGGTTCGTCATTGGTTGTAGTGGACTGTGAGAAAATGGGTTCATCACTGGTTGTAGTGGACTGTGAGAAAATGGGTTCATCACTGGTTGTAGTGGACTGTGAGAAAATGGGTTCGTCACTGGTTGTAGTGGACTGTGAGAAAATGGGTTTGTCATTGGTTGTAGCGCATGTTAATATGGAGGGCAAACAAGCGGATACACTTGAACTTGAGACGAGAGGGCAGAGTGCATCTGATCTGTGGCACAGTTCTGGGAAACAGCAAAGAAGGAGCCTGTATGTGCAGGCCTGTACGTGCAAGTCCGGACGGATCATCATCAACTCCTGTGAGCTCCTAGAGATTAAATGCCCCGTCCCCACTAAAAATCACCAGACACTCAGTGAACTGTTATCTCAGAGATTCAGGGATTTCAAGATAGTGGATGGAAAACTCGAGGTTCAGAAAACTGCAGCCGAGGCTATTACATGCAGGTCCTGGGAATGTTCTGCACGGGACAGCCGGACTGATGATCTGGACACCAGATGAGAGTGTGTGTGTTTAGTGTACCACTCGATGAGCTGTTTGTCACAGCACAGGTGAAGCGGTCGAGAGCTCTCTACTTCTCATCCGTGCTGCCTCAACTCGATGAATTTGCTGCGGGGCAGCTTAGGTTTGATGGGACATACACTGAAACTGTGAGGAAAGTGTAAAGCAAGAGTAAGGACAGACAAGTGTGACCAAGGGCCATTGTTAGTGCCCACTGTTGAAAATAATTAAATTTACAGCAATTAGATGTTCATTTATGTTCATTACGATGCACTTAAATTCATTGAAGTTCATGCATCTATTTTCATGTTGATAAAAAAATCAAATGTCTACTGACGATGTCTGACATGGACAACATTTGAACAATTACGAATATTAAATGTGTTTTCATTACTTCTACATTTCAATTCTTGAGTTTATTTGAAGCTGCACTGAAGTTCACATCTCCCACTGCTTCCCCCTGAACTCTCTCCTGCTTGGCTTTAAACATGCCTGAAGTGACCTACTGCCCGCCATCACGGACGAGATCGCTCCGCACATTCACAAGGGCAGAACATATACGTAGAATTGTGTCTACTTTTGGGACCGGGGAAATAGGCACTACTTGTGATAGGATCTTAAACACCTTTAGGCGTCTGATGGCCCTTTCCTCGTGTATTCTAACATTTGCAATTCTTCTAGTGGAAGTGACCTGTTCTTCAGAAATTTGTGCACCTTTTATGTGAATGAGGGTATGACTAGGTTAACTTTCCTTTCAAAGAGTGTCTCTAATTGTGAATCCACGGTCTGCCATGACCTCATCACCCGGTTGTAAGTACTCCAGAACCCCAGAGTGAGTGCGTGCACTGTAATCTGTGTAAGCAATGGAAACACAAACTGAGTAAGTTAAATTGGTCACCCAGAGAAGACAACCACAGCACTGTTAGTGTAATATAGTGAGTACAAGCTGTTCATGGTTGTACAATTTCTCCAATTCCTTTATAATATAGTAAAATGTTATTTTTGTAATACTTTTAATACTGTTCAATTTCTTATTTGTGGTTTATGCTTAAAAAGAGTGTTATGTGCATGTATTAAATTAATTATTTTCGCTTGGCATACCAGCGTGATTACGTCATCGCACACTTCAGTGGGTGGCGCGCACGCGCCCGTGATGCGCTTCATTCTGAGTAAATACACCATCACTGCAGCGCTCTCTCTTATTTCATCTTTTCTTTTATCTTTATACTCCTTTCCAGGTAACTAACACACTTCGGTTTTGAGTATAAACATTATTAATGCAATACTGATGAGTTGTGTGTTTAAAGTAATTGTTTTTTTTTTACTATATTAATAGTGTGTCATGAGTTTAGTATGCCTGAGCACATGGTTAGCACGAGTGTTTCGCGATTAGCGCGATAATATTATAAATGGTCATTATGTTGATGTTATTTGAGTGCATGAGAGTACACGATGAGAACTGTACAGAGAGAGTGTTGAATAGCTTGTTGATCATATTTGTCCTTCTAGTGTGATGGAATGTTTAAAGTCACTTATGTCTACAACGAGTCATTACTCATTACTGTGAAAAAAGTGATCTACATGTTGAGAATGTAATGTTTTGAGCTTTTGTTATATGCATATTGTCTTATGCTTAATTCTGAGTAAGTTAAATACACCAGCAAAGAAGCCATCACTGCAGCGCTCTCTCTTATTTAATCTTTTCTTTAATCTTTATACTCCATTCCAGGAGTACTGCGGAGCATTAGGCTACATTTAGGTTAATTTTAAAAAAAAATGCTAAAGGATAAATCATGTATTTATCATGTATTGCACTTATTAAAGATTGGATCCTCAAAGTAGAGGAGAGTTTTACCAATGTATGTGATGCAGATATAAGTGGTTGAAGTGGAAAAAGCCATGAAATGTTTAACAGGTTAACAAGGAACTTCTGTTGGCATTTTTGGGAGTATGTTAAAGACCTTGTTTTTTCATCTGTTAAAAGAAACATCTGAATCCCGCATTCTTCCAACTACTATGAGACAATGGATTATCACTCGCATCCCCAAACCTGGGAAAAATCCTAAATTAATAGATAGCCTTAGACCCATAACCCTGCTTAATAATGACTAAAATTTAATTTTAACTCATATTTATGCAAACAGATTAAAAACAGTAATTTCACAGATTATTTCAGAGACACAGTCAGGTGTTTTAAAGGGCGCTCAATGCACAATAATATGCGACTTGTGCTCGATTTACTGGATTATAATTATTTGACTGATGATGGTTTTATTTTATTTTTTATATTTTTATTTTTAAAGCTTTTGACACAATTAAACACAATTTTATGTTTCACACTCTAGAATTATTTGGTTTAGGAGAAAAGTGTATTAATTTTGTCAAATTAATTTATAAGGACACTAATAGCTCAGTTATATTACCTCAGGGTTCATCTTCTAGATTTCCAGTTGATAAAGGAATCAAACAAGGCGTCTGGTTTAAAGTTAAATCTGAAAAAATGTGAATTATTACCAGTTCATAACTTAAATCTGTCAACTTTTTTACAATATTCCTGTCAAAGATACTGTTAAATACCTAGGTATACACATTACAAAGGATAATGCCTCACTTAATAATCTCAACATTTGGAATAATCCAGATAAGTGTAAATCTTAATTGAATTTGTGGTCTCAAAGAGACATTTCTATTATTGGCCGAATTCTTCTTACAAAAATGTAATGCCAGTGTTGTAGTCGAGACCAGCTCACTCGAGTCCGAGTCGAGACCGAGACCAAAGAGAGTCGAGTCCGAGTCGAGTCCGAGTCGAGACCGAGACCAAAGAGAGTCGAGTCCGAGTCGAGTCGAGACCGAGACCAGAGAGGTTGGATAACCTAAGGTTGGGTCTAAAAAAACAGACCTAAAGATATCTTCAAGAATATGTAAAATATTTGGTGGTAACAATAAAATTGGCACCATTCACCGTCTCAAACAGTAAATCAAATATACCATGGAATCATGTACACTGTAATGGTAAAAAGGCCACATAGTAGGTGGTGTAAAGGTCATTTTATTACAATTATTACTTACAATTATTACAATCAGTAAGTGCTCTTGTCCACATTACAATACAAATAATAGAGAGAAATATGTAAGGGATAATGTATAGCGAGGTGAAATCAGCCTGAATCAGGCTGAAGGGGTTGTATTCATAACAACCGCCTCGCTATACATTATCCCGCTTATTACATGGCTACCTACCAAATAAATCAATAATTTGTCACAAAATATTGATTTAAAAAGGAGCTTATTGATTTAAAAACTATTATATTGCTTCCAACTGCGTCCATAGCAACGCTCTGTTTTTCATGGCAACGGTGTGTTATTATACTTCGCAGTGGACTGTTATCAAGAAATATCAAGAAATAACAGCGTTTACGCGCGTCCGGGGCGTTTAGCGCGGCGCGGTGGACACGAATTCGACTCAGTCGCGCGTCCTACTGCACACGAATTCTGTGTGGCTCTTATATGCAAACTGAATTATGGATGATAAGGCAGACATTTTCAATACATAGTTGAGCTAGAGGCTCCACATCACATCTGACCAGGCTCCTGCTGCATTTGCGTGGCGCGAACGTTAGTCTCAAGTCATGCGCAGTTGCGCACAAGAAAGTCATCAATCATTGGACGTTTCAATCAAACAACAATTTAAAGAAATATTAACATACAGTAACAATCATGAAATATTTTGAATGGGACTCGAGTGGACTCGGGAATAAGTCCGAGTCCTAATATGTTCGAGTACGAGTCAATTCCGAGTCAAAATGCACACGAGTCCATGACAAGACCGAGACCATTAAAATATGGTCTCGAGACCGAGTCCGAGACCGAGTCCGAGTCTCGAGTACACAACACTGTGTAATGCATTTCTAGAGTCATTCACCCAGTTTACTCAATCTCATTTTCATAATGCAATGAAAGCTATAAATCAAGCCAACTTCACTTTTATCTGGAGAAGAAAAACACACTACAAAATGAATCTTGGTTAAAGAGTATGAAGAAGGAGGGCTAAAAGCGATCGACACTGAATGTATTAATAGGTCCGTGTCCTCTTGAGGCAGTTTCTATCGTGTAAGTTTAATAACAACTGTCCAGAACGTATTATTGTAACACCAGAGTGGATGTTAATGCGCGAGAGCGAATCTCACACGAATCTCGGGGCTTTCAAAGTTCGCTCTGCTCTCGCTGAGATATTGCGACTGCACGCTCAAACTTCGTCCTTTTGACTCAATCTTTTTAATACTTCTCCAGATACTTCTCTTTTAATACAATCTTTTTAATACTCTCAATACTTTTTATAGAATCATCTGATCTCTTATATATATATATATATATATATATATAATTTTATTTATATATATATATATATATATATATGCCTACTGTGTATATATAGGGTGAATTCAGGGTTTTCCAAGTCAGATAACAATAAAACGCTAGACAATAATGATGTTGTCTATATAAGCTGGTCTCAACTGCAGCTCTGGTTGTAAAATGGGTACTGTAAATGTAATGTAGGCTATATACAAATACAGACAGATCAAAAGACCCAATAGCAGGATCCACAGGAGTTTCAGATCTAAGTGTAGAAAAGCCCAGGGGTTCCTGAGGGCCACAACCCTGCAGAGTTTAGTCTCAGCTCCAACACCGTCTTCAGATGATGTTCTGGTGTAGAGCTGAATCAGACGAGTTATAGGATCAACATGGGTAGCAGAAATAAAGCATGTCAGAGTAGTGATATGTTCTGGGTCAGCATCATCATTACAAACAATATCTGCTCAGAAATCGCTTAGGAAAGATTTGATGAATGAAATATTTATGCTTTTGAAGGACAGTCAGATTCACATAAAGGGATTTCTGGAAATGAAGCTGCTAATAAGGTAGCTACATCTCCAACCAGCTACAAAACCCCAGCCTGGAAGTGTCTATAATTATCTAAGTGTCGATTATCTCGTTCAGCTACAGTGTTTAATAGGGGTTGGAGCAAAACTCTGCAGTGACCCTCCAGCAGACGTACCCCTGCTCTGAGTGAAATATATTATATTTATGACATTCAAAACAGAATAGAGAAAGAAAAG
Organism: Squalius cephalus; assembly: GCA_022829025.1. NCBI lineage: Eukaryota > Metazoa > Chordata > Actinopteri > Cypriniformes > Leuciscidae > Squalius > Squalius cephalus. The sequence continues at coordinate 16,611,996 of CM040794.1, read as the reverse complement.
AATAGATCTATGATATATATACAGTGCTATGCATAAGTGAATACACCCATGCTAAAGTTGACTAAAAAGAGGAATAAAAAATCATCTTTTGGAAATTGAACTTAATGCCTTAATTTAAAAAAATGTGGAAAAATTCAACCTTTAAGGACACCAATTTTCTTTGTGAATGAATAATGTATCGTAAATAAATAAATGTTCTTCCTTAAAATACAGGGTGCATAATTCTGGACACCCCTATGTTGCAGGCAGATTTTTATTTTTAAAGGCCAGTTACTTCATGGATCCAGGATACTATGCATCCTGATAAAGTTCCCTTGGCCTTTGGAATTAAAATAGCCCCACATCATCACATAGCCTTCACCATACCTAGAGTTTGGCATGGAGTACTTTCCATAAGATCATCTCTCAATGCAAATCAAACCAGCTATTAGGCTAACTGAAATAAAACCATGCCAATCTCTAGGTGTGGTGAACCTCTTCATCGCTCCTACAGAACTACTGATGGAAGTTCCCGAATGTTGCCGTGCTCGCATCGCAGGAACGAGGAACGAGGAACAATATGAAGGTATTTTTGGTGCAAATCCACTGAACGCCTATGACAGTGAAATCTGTAGTTGTAGAGAATAGCCACACATGTGTATCAGTGAATGTGAAGTCACAGAGAGAAATGTTTTAAGAGTTGCAAACTTGTAGACTTTTTTTCTCTTCCACAAACACAACACAACAGTTACACCTTCTCTAATTCTTCATTGCAGGCGGACAAATCCTATTCTACAAATTACTAATTAAGAAACTCATACGCTCACATTTCTCTCTGTGACTTCACATTCACTGATACACATGTGTGGCTATTCTCTACAACTACAGATTTCACTGTCTCAGGCGTTCAGTGGATTTGCACCAAAAATACCTTCATAGTTTTTGAGCACAGTTGTACATCTACGAATTGTGTTTTGCATTTGTGAAATGTATTTTATGAATATATAATTTTGCGCATGTGAATTGCTTTTTTTTTTTAGATAGATCAGGTTTTTATAGCTCATATATGCAATTTTTTTCATATTTGTCATTTACATTAACATGAAACATGTAAGTAAATAAATAAACTAATAAACTAACAAGCAAATAAATTATACTTGATGTATAATAATTAATGAATACTTTATATATAAATTAAATTAAAGGTATAACGGAGGATTTTCCTGAATTTTAGAAAAGAACCGCCCTCTCCACTTTTTGAAAAAATGCACATGCGCAACACTCTACCTGCTCCAGAAAGGGAACGCCTATTAAACGTGTGCACGAGAGAGCATGCACGAGCCTAGTTCTCCTCGTGCACGCTCTGTCAAGTTGCTGTTGGCATGACTCATACAAGCCTACTTTCCTTTACCTGTCGTGTAGAAACTTCCCAACTGAGGCATCAGTGGGAAGCCCAACCTGTGCTTTTAGCGCACGCCAGCGTGTGAAATATTCTCCCAAAAACACTCTGGTCTTGTTTCTTTCTTCAGAGGCCTTTCTCTTCTTGTCATACAATCCGTAGACACTTTTTCTCTTGCGACCCTCAGACATTTTGAAAAAATCTGGTGAGAACGGCGAGCTTCAATGAATGGCTGAAACCGTAGCTCACCACACACATACACCCGAAAGTGCGAATGCGCAGAAAGCGAAAACTACCTAGGGACGAGCACGTTAGCCTGGTTCTACCAGACTCTCGTACATTTCATTTGTACAGAGAGTCTGGCCACTCCATTGACAAGCGTTAACTTCCTTGAAGGCGGGAACTCTGTTGAAGTTTAAAACTATTGGATCTGCTCAGAGTCACTCTGGATCTGCCATAACCATTCGCTAACGTTTGGTCATGACGTATGACGACTCAAACTAGCGCACAACCTCAACGTCATCATTCTCAGCCACTCCCTCTGTTCGCTGATTGGACCAGTAAAAAATTGACCGGAGAAAACCAAAGAATACACCACAATCCCAGACGTAGTACTGAAGGGAAATCAAATTGAGCGGAAGTACGTAGGAGGGCGGAGCCAGGCTACGAGCACGTATGACGGCCTTACGTAAACATATCACCAGAATGATTGACAACTAGGAGGACCAATAGTCTTGATGATCCACCCGGAAAAAGAAAATCCTCTGCAATACCTTTAATGAATACTTTATATATACAAACATTAAAATCAACAATAAAAATGCAAAAAATTAATGTATGACAATTAACATTAATATCAAATGTAATTAACATTAATTAATAAAGTATAATAATTAATGTATCATATATATAAAACATTAAAATGAACACTAAAAATTAAAAAAATGAATGATGAATAATAATTAACATTAATATGAACATGAATTATGTAATAATGTAAATCATATTTTAAAATAATAAAAAATAAACAAAATTAAAAGTCATGTTTTAAACAAATAATGAAATTGTATTATTTGTGTGCTAATAAGATGGAAAATAGCAGAAAATAGAGTCTTAAAAACAATTTTGACCTCTTCCAGCACCCATACCAGGGGCCGTATTCACAAAGAATTTTAAGGCTAAAAGTAGCTCCTAACTGGCGAATTTAGGAGCAACTCCTAAAAATAATGGGCGTGTCACTCGTAACTTTAGGACTCCTAATTTTTTTGAATAAGAGTAATGCACGAAGCATTTTAGCCCTAAAAGTAGCACCTAAGACTGGGACAGCTTAAAAGAAGTCGAGAGGACTCCTAACTCACTAAGACCTATTCACAAACCGCTTTTTGAGGCAGTTCACGTTGCGATGTTTTGAAATGCGTATGCAGCGGCTACAGGAGCTTCCAATCGCAAGGGAACAATTTTGCATTGTAGGCATAAATAGGGATGCAATAACGCCACCAACAACAACCAAAACTAGGCTACTCATTGCATGTAAAATAATTGTAACGTTTCATTGTGAATCAAATTAAATGTTCTTCTCTTTGCAAACGTAGGCAGAGGCATATAGTGACAGATTAATTCAATTTACATTTACATTTACATTTATTCATTTAGCTGACGCTTTTATCCAAAGCGACTTACAATTGCTATATATATGTCAGAGGTCGCACGCCTCTGGAGCAACTAGGGGTTAAGTGTCTTGCTCAGGGACACATTGGTGTCTCACAGTGGATTCGAACCCGGGTCTCTCACACCAAAGGCAAGTGTCTTATCCATTGCGCCACACCACCCCCTATTTCAATAATGTTGCAAAGATATTGCATCAATCCATATGTTTCATTAGGCTACTAGGCTATTTGTTTAGCCTTACTCTTTATTCATTTAGGCTATTTATTCAGTTATTCATCATCTTCCGTCCTTCACACTACTTGTGTAGCGCACGCATTCTCAGACCTGTCACCTGTCACTCATCATCGTAGGGGAGGTGTTTGGAATCATTCCCGCGTTACAATCATCAGCCAATCAAGGTGGTCACTTCAGTCAAGCTCGTGCATGAGTAATGACGTCATCCATAGCAACGAAGACTCCCTCTTAGTTTAGGAGTTGTCATTTTTCTTTACTAATAGTAGGTCTGAAAGGCGTTGTGAATAACTTTTAAGAGAAAACTCCTAGCTAAAATCTTTTAGTGCGATTTAGGAGTACTCCTAGTGGTAAGATAAAATGCTTTGTGAATACGGCCCCAGTTCAATACGCTCATTTGAATGAGGCGAATTCGCGTGTTTAAAAAAAAATTGATTGATTTAAACACTTTACATGCGTAAAAACACAAACCTTTCGCAGGCGAATCACACCAGACGCAGGAGCACGGCGCAGCCTGATGACATCACACACCCTGACCAAAATAAAAGTCCTGTTCACATTATGCTGTTTTTCTTTTGCATCCCAGAAAATATTAATAACTGGCAATGAAAGAGTGTGAGATTCTGTCTAATAGGCAAAACTGTAATGTTTGGGTGCAGAAACCATTTATACCAGATATTACAGTATTAATAAGCAAATAGCTACAAATGTTGTTAACAAGTTAAATATACATGTTAAAACAGTGTATGAAAATATAAAGAAAAGTTTATTTTATGTGTCATTGTGGGATTGGCAAATCATACTTAAAGATAAGACATGTTATCAATAACAGCAGGTCTGTAATTCAGTTCTGTTCAGGAAGATTTATTTAAAGTAAACTGGATTATATTACAGTAATTGATCGAGTGTTTACAGTATGTACAGTTTCTATAGAGAATCATGAGATCCTTCATTCACACAGGAATTGATCAACAAACTGTGATATTGATTCATTCTCTTGAATATGTCTTATTTTCACAGCAATAGAGAGACAAAATAAAAGAGAGAAAAACAAAGATAATAATAAAAGATAAAGATCAATCCAGAAACCCCCACTAACAGGTTTAGTACAGTACACAATATATTACAGCAGAAGCGTCTTTAATAATACAGACATAACCCAAAGCAGAGGAATCATGTTTAATAATACACACATAACCCACAGCAGAGGAATCATGTTTAATAATACACACATAACCCAAAGCAGAGGAATCATGTTTAATAACACACACATAACCCAAAGCAGAGGAATCATGTTTAATAACACACACATAACCCAAAGCAGAGGAATCATGTTTAATAACACACACATAACCCAAAGCAGAGGAATCATGTTTAATAATACACACATAACCCAAAGCAGAGGAATCATGTTTAATAATACACACATAACCCAAAGCAGAGGAATCATGTTTTGAACAGATCCGAGAAGTTGAGATAAAACATCTCTGAATGTCTTAAACTGAGTTTAGAGTTGAAAGTCTAGTTTTGCTCGTATCATCCAGACATGTTTCAGTGAGTCTCATTGTGTCTCATATTTCCTCTCTCTTCTCTGTGTATCATTGTGTGTTTCTCTTTATTTCACGGACAGAAGTTCAGCTGTGTTATTAATGTAATGAAGAGACAATAAGAGACTCTAGAACATCTCACTGTCACTGATTTATCATGCAGCTCAAAGCATTATGGGTAGAATCTCTCATCAGTCTATTCTCATTCATCAACACAGTTTCACTGATGATCCAGGATAATAAAACCTAAACCCAGGATAAAGTGTGTGTGTGAATGTGGTCTGGACTGTGTGTATGAGGCTCAGTGTGTCAGAGACGCTGTAGAAGGACAGAGTTCCTGCACTGTGATCCACACACACTCCTACTCTACTGTTGATGGGCTCTACAGGGAGTTCAGTCTCTATGTTATTGTGTCTGAAAGAGTAACTGTCGGAAGAGCAGAACAAACTCCAGGACTGATCATTAGATCCAAACACACACTCATGACCCGATCCCTTCCTGCTGATGCTCTTATATGACACTGATATACACACATATCCTCTCCACTCAATCTCCCAGTAACAGCGTCCACACACACTCTCTCTACACAACACCTGACGCACACCATCAAATCTGTCTGGATGATCAGGATACGGCTGAAGCTCTGTGCCAGTGAATGTAATCTCTCTGTTCCTCTCAGACAGACGGAGGCTTTTACTCACTGTGTTCGGATCCAGAGTGAACTGATGAGAATCTGATGGAGAGAAAACACACATCAGTGAATTACAGAAACTTTCTATCTTGAGTCTTCATTTCAGATCTGACTCGTTCATTTAGGATTGTAAGCAACCAATGATAATAAAGCACTAAAGAAATATCATTCTGTAACAGCTTTTGTCCTGAATGAGGTTCTGACTGAAATCGCCATGGTTACCAAACATAAATGATAGGATTATTATGTTCAAATATTTCTGTAATCAGAGAGAGAGAGAGAGAGAGAGAGAGAGAGAGAATGTGTGTTAGAGAGAGTGTGTGTGTGTGTGTACGAGAGAGATAATGTGTGTGTCTAAAGAAAACTGTTGACTATCAATCAGTTTGGGGTTGCCAGTGGGGGACTAGTTCACCACAGATGTCCGTTTAGAGACATGAAGAAGCAGCAGAAAGTTTTCTTTGCAGCTTTATTTTCTCCACAACAATTCCATATGCTTCAATAAAGGTTTAGCACATAAGTGCAGATGAGAACATTCGTGAGGCCATGAGTATGGGTGTGGTCTAAAACAAAGCATACAATATATATATATATATATATATATATATATATATATATATATATATATATATATATATAACGTAAAAAAAACAATTCAATAACAAGATAAATACATACAAGGAGATGTAGCAGAAATGCTTCCATGAAACATAAGCAACATCATGTGAACACAAATGAATCCCTACTTCTATGTGAAGCATTTCCAAACAAGGAGCAGACAAAACAGCACCAAACAAACAAATACATTTCATCAAACAGTCAACATGAGTTGAAATACATAAACCAACTAAAGCCTGGTTCACACGGCAGGATAATTAGGCCGATTTTAGCCCCGATTCACTCCTTCCGACAATGTTAAGGATGCTCCGATTATCGTAAAATAATCTGATCAGATATTCCTGCCGTGTGTGGTGTGTTAAGACTGCTCTCGTCTGCTCGGAAGGATGTCGGGACCGCTCCGATCTCAAATCAGGGATATCCAACATGTTGGATTTATTTGGCCCGATTTCTTCTCGTGTGTGGTGTCCCCAGGGGACAAACGAGCACGCAGCCTGTGGACTGTAGCCAATCAGAAAGCGAGGTGACGAGGCGGCAAGGAAACACCGGGAAACATAATCAAAACAGCCGGCGGCATGGCACACCAGAAAGTCCGGTGGACGTCGGAGATCATCGCCTTTTCTTTTGATAACGTTTTTTTTTTTCGTTTAAAAACAAACTACAAACTATTGCCACTGCATCCTCTTCATCCGCCATGATTGTTTACTCTGAAGTCACGTTTGATCTCGAGGTATTTTGCGAGATTTCCCGTCTGACCTGGGAATGCTCGGGAGTCAAATCGGTTTGTGTGTAATGTGTTGATTTTGCCGTACGACCAAAACTGTTAGACGCATGATTTTTTTATCCCCGTGTGTGGGGTCTCTCAGGTTTAGAAAATCGGCCGACAATTTTAAAATCGTCCCGTGTGAACCAGGCTTTACTTGTATTCTATACACACACGCACACATCAATGGCAAGAAAGCATAGAGTCTGTTTGCTACACTCACCCCATGCAGAGCTATTTACTACAAATGCTAATCAATGCCACCTGCTGGAGATGGGCTGAGCCTAGTGTCTTCACGTTGCTGCTTTGACAGCATGCTCTGAGATTGGCTGATTGCCAGAGCAAGTCTCACACTCAATACAAAATTTACAATGGGCCTTTTTAACAGTGTCAGTGTGTGTGTGTGAGAGAGAAAGATAGAGAGAGTGTGTGTGTGTGTGTGTGTGAGTGAGAGAGAGATAATGTGTGTGTCAGTGTGTGTGTGTGTGAGAGAGAGAGATAGAGAGAGAGTGTGTGTGTGTGTCTGTGAGAGAGAGTGTGTGTGTGTGTGTGTGTGTGTGTGTGTGTGTGAGTGAGAGAGAGATAATGTGTGTGTCAGCGAGTGTGTGTGTGTGCGTGTGTGTGTGAGAGAGATAATGTGTGTGTCAGCGAGTGTGTGTGTGTGCGTGTGTGTGTGAGAGAGATAATGTGTGTGTCAGTGTGTGTGTGTGTGTGTGTGTGTGAGCGAGACGGAGAGAGAGAGCATGTGTTCAACACACACAATCACACAGTAATCCTGTTCACTGTTTATATAGAAGAGAATGTGTGTGTGTGTGTGTGTGAGAGAGAGAGAGAGAGAGAGTGTGTGTGTGTGTGTGTGAGAGAGAGAGAGAGAGTGTGTGTGTGTGTGTGTGAGAGAGAGAGAGAGAGAGAGAGAGAGAGAGAGTGTGTTTGTGAATAAGTTTGTGTTACTGTGTGTGTGTGTGTGTGTGTGTGTGTGTGTGTGTGTGAGAGAGAGAGAGAGAGAGCATGTGTTCAACACACACAATCACACAGTAATCCTGTTCACGGTTTATATATAGAGAGAATGTGTGAGTGTGTGTGTGTGAGTGTGTGTGTGTGTGTGTGTGTGTGTGTGTGTAGACGTACATTTTCGTGGTCCTGCTGTAATCCTGATCTCTCCTCCATGATCCACACTACAAAACACACAGTGACAGGATTGATTTCTTTGCTTTTGGATGATAGAATGATACACTGTCAATTCCTGCGACTATCATAGTCATAGTCATGGTGTGTTCAAGTCATCTCATAAAGATCGTATTTAAAAGTTGAACACACATGAACGCCACCACAATATCGTAAATACGAGTGGGAAGTTCTGTATTTTCTTTAAGCCCTGATATTTACGAGTTGTGGTCGTGTCAGTGAGAAACATGGCGGAATACCACAATACTTAACAGTGATATTGTCAGGCTTTTCTATTTACAGCGATGTAAGCTAATTGCCAGCACAGAATATGATGGCATTATAATATAAAGGGTAATATGTAACAATAAAGTTTGCAGTGGCTTCATAAATTATAATTAAAAACATAAAAAACTAGAAATAGAGTTTAAGAAGCTTGCTGTATTTTTGTGTAATTAATTAGAGAAAGTACACTGCCATCTTACTCCAAGGAAAGTGACTTGAACGCGGTGCCGTCGTAAACATGAACTTCCCACAACTTATTTTAAACAATGGAGATTTAGTTCACATTTACTTTCTGATAACAACTTCAAATATTTCCTCACATCTCATTTAAATATATATTTTGAAATAAATGACAATATTTCTATTAGCAGCATCACACTGTGGGAGGCATTCAAAGCTTATATCCATGGACAAATAACTGCATGTGTGTCAGTCGAGGAGATCTGAGAATGTCAGGATGGCAGAAATATCTGACCAACTTTCTAAACTGCACCTCCAATATTCTCTGACCCCTTCACCCACAATTTATTTAAAAAAAAACTCTCCAATTTCATTCAAAGTATAGCTTACTTCTAACTCACAAAGTTGAAAAGCAATTGTTGAGTGTTAGGCAGCATTTTTTTTGGGTGAAAAAGCTGGCAAATCACTTGCTTTTTCAATCTCGAACTGTCTGTGCATCTAGACTGGTCCCTAAAATTAAATCTTCTAACGGTGAAAGTTCCGACCCGGAGGAAATTAATTTCAAAATACTATTCTAATCATTATTCCTCAGAATGTAACTCAAAATTGTGGAATGGCCCAAACATTTTGATCAACTAATATTCCCCTGCATTAACGATGGCTCCACAAATGATTTGGACAGGTCTGTGTCTATCACAGAAGTACAAGAGGCAATTCATTCACTTCAGAATGGCAAATCTCCTGGCCCTGATGACTTTACCATCGTATTTTATACGTGAATAATAAAGTGAATAATTTATTTTTGTAGGAAAATCATGGAAATGTTTTTTGTTATATTTTTTGTAAATGTTTTTTTGGTAAATTGCACACCTTATAATGTTCGTCAGCCAATCAGAATGAAGCATTCAACAGCCCGTAGCATAACTAGAGCTAAACCTCTGTAAATTCTCAATAAGAACATTTGTAAATGTAGTAATGTGAGTAATAAGTGAAGATTGAAATGCTGTTTTTGGAGTTGTTTAATCAACTCTTCATGCTCTACATACTTGAGTTTATCCAGTCTGTAGTTTGGATCCTCCAGTTTATCAGTGAGCAGCTTGACTCCTGAATCTCTTGGGTGATTGTAGCTCAGATCCAGCTCTCTCAGGTGTGAGGGGTTTGAACTCAGAGCTGAAGACACATAACCACAGCCTTCCTCTGTCACCATACAGCCAGACAATCTACAAAGACATACAGCAACAGTCCACATGACATTAGTTTGGCAATCAGACGTTACTATCACACACTGATCTTGGCTACGTTTGAATCTAAGAATAAATATATATATTTGTTTTTTCAAAATTACTTTATTTTGAATTGACAATATATAATTTACATTTAGGCGAAACATAAACAGTCATACAAATAACAGTGAATGTGTGCATATTTCAAAATAAATTATTATTTGCAAGTATTTCAAATGCATTAATTTACAATGAATTATAGTTTTACTAATTTACTAATAAATTCTTAATGTCCCTTAAATTTCTTAAAAAATTAGTTTTTTTTTTTTAAATCTGTTTATTGAACTTTTACAATAATACCAGGATACATATACAGGAGAATAGTAAATATATGAAATATATGAAGCTCATAACATCTCTCAGCCAGTCATCAAAAGATGGAGGGAGATTTTGTTTCCATAGCAGAACGATGCGCTGTCTAGCTAATAATGTTGAGAAGGCAAAAGCCTTTGCAGCATTTCCAGACAAGCCAGTGACATTTGGAGAAAGTCCAAAAGTCCTTTGTCACTAATATGATAGCCAAAAAGAAGTTAAGGATGGACATAACCAAAACATATGTAATAAATCAGCAGGGTCCTGATGGCAACAATCACAGAGATTACTTATTACTTAATTACTTATTACTAATCTCCTAATTAAATAGTACTTGTGGACCTGATGGTATCAGCTGCAGGACACTAAAGGTGTTTGCTGATCAGTAGGCACAGCCCTTTCATAGGTTGTTCCCGCTGTCACTAGACACAGGTGTCATTCCCAGTTTATGGAAACAATCCCTAATAGTGCCTGTGCCTAAAAACAATAGACCTAAGGAACTCAATGATCTGCACCCTGTTGCCCTTACCTCTGCACTTATGAAATGTTTTGAAAAAATCATTTTAAAACAACTTCTCCATGAGGTTTCACCTCCTTTAGACCCGAATCAATTTACCTATCGTTCAGAGAGAGGTGTTGAGGATGCGCTGCTATCCTTGATTGACAGCACTCATGAGCACCTTGAGCATGCTGAGAGCCTGGTCAAGATTGTGTTCATTGACTTCAGCAGTGCTTTCAATACGATCCAACCCCACCTGCTGGTGAGAAAATTGGTGCATTTGAGAGTAAATCCCCAATTGATTTTATGGATCTATGACTTCTTGACGGACTGTAGTCATTTATATCATCCACAAAAATTATAAATATACAGGGGCACCACAAGGGTGCGTTCTGTCGCCCATCCTATACACATTAAACACCAATAACTCTCAAGCTTCTTCTTCAGCCTACACCTATTTTAAATATGCTGATGACACAGCACTGGTTGGTTTTTTAAAGTCTGACATTTCTTCTGTGAGTGGATTTCAGAGGGAATTACAGGGTTTCACTCAGTGGTGTTCTGATCATTTTCTTGAAATCAATGTGAAGAAAACAAAAGAGATGGTCATAGATTTGAGCAAAAACAGAATAATAGTTCCCCCCTCTAAGATCAACTTGGGAGTTGAAATTGATTCTAAACTAACTTTTAATGAATGTGCACTGAACAAAACTAAGAAAATGCATTAGCGGATGTACTTCCTTAGGGAACTATATAATTTTTTTCTATATAACTATATAATAAAAGACAGACACTTTCTTGTAATATTTTATAAAAGTCTCCTCCAGAGTGTCCTGTCCTTTGGCCTTATCTGTGTGTTTGGCAACATGCATGTTAAGGACCAAAAGAGACTGCAGCGCATGATCAAGATGGTGTCACAGATTGGATGAATGTGAGACGAGGATTCAAATGCAGAGGAATTTATTCACCGGCAGACAAGGTACAATTCAAAACTCAGAACTCCAGGAACATGCAACAAGGACAACGAACCAGCACAAGACTACAAACACAAGGAGGCTAAATAGGGGAACAAATAAAGGAGGGTAACGAGACAAACAGGTGGGACAATTTAACCAATAATCAGATAACAAGATGGGAGGGGCTAGACAATAGACACGAGCACATGGCCCAAAATAACAAAACACCCATGTGCATAACAAGACAGGACAGGCATGTGACAGATGGCCAGTAAGATCATCGGACTTGACCAGGTATCAGCAGCTCAGCTGTACAATGAGCTTATCTTAAAAATGACTGACCAAATCCTCAATGACCCCACTCACCCTCTCCATCATAAATTTATGAGAAGTAATAGGTCAACTGGTAGAATTTTACAACAGAGAATTAGAACAGAAAGGTACAATAAATAATTTGTACCTACGGCGATCAGACTGTATAATGATCAAGCACATCGCAAGCTATCACATTTTTAGCTACCTGATAATATTAGTCATTTTTAACGTTAGATGTTGGATTGTGATTGTCATTTCTGCAGTATTGTTGTTTTTGTATATATTGTCACTGTTAATTTCTGTTATTGTTAATTCTTTTTTTATATATATGTTTACTGGTTTGACTGTGGTGTCTCTGTTTTTAGAGAATATGTTGTGACAATTTCCCCTTGTGGGATAATAAAGTTCACTTTGACCTTGAGTAAAATCTTTCTGCAGTCATTGGAGGAGCGTGGTAAAATTAGCCTTGAAGAGATCTAAGCACTTACGTGTAAATATTACTCCTAAATATTTAAAAATATGGGAAGCAACTTTAAACATTGAAGCACTCGTTGGTAAATCAGAAATTGGAAAATTCATTGGATATAACTCACTTTTATTTATATTCAATTTATAACTGGAGAAGAGGCTAAATGTACAAAAGGCTAAGCTTTAATGAAGCTGGTGCCCTCTGCTGGACATTTAATTTGTTGCACTTTAGGATATTATTTCTGAATCACCTGACTATCATTCCTGTAATTTCATTGGTTTAGATCGGGAGAACTGAATGTCAATCAAAATGTGTTCATGCCCATACATATAATGTTGCTAAATCCCGCGGCAGTTTTGTAGTAATCTCCGTGCTGATCTGGTCCGATTTCTAGCGGATTTTTGCTCATACTGTGTGCGTACATCTTAAAAGTAAGTAGTTAAATACTCTTTCATGTATATATTGGTAGATTTAGTTGCTGCTACGTTATATTGCACTTCTAAAAGTTTGTTTATTCCTTTGAGGTAGTCAATGCACATATAAGCTCAATCGCACATTCATTTCAGCATAAAACACGCTGAATTAGACTTTGAATGTTACTTTTTGAATATTATGTGATGTAATATTATGTGATAGTTTATTTAAAGTTAATGTGTATAAACCTGAGGTAAATGCACAGCTGCTGGACTTGTATAATATGTCCTTATATTTATGCTATTGCATTACTTTTTTTTTTGTTCAGTACTGTTTCTGCCTCATTGTATACTGTATTTATACTGTTATTATTGCTCATTTATAGAACCACACCCATACTGATGTATGAAGCAAAAGACAACAGTAAAGAACTTTATTGTGGACATGGACCAAGATTTATTGTTCTGCCTGAACAATCTGTAGCGGTTTAAGTTCCGCACCTTAATAACTTTCATACACTAAAGGAATTAATAATTCTCAAAACTTCGGGAAAAGAAACATCTGGATCGGAGATATAGAGCAACACATCATCGGCGTATAAGGATATTTTGTGAACAGCACCAGCTCTCCTAATTCCCTGTATGGCCTGCTCACTACGAATGGCAATTGCCAAGGGTTCAATTACCAATGCAAAAAGCAAAGGTGCAAGTGAGCAGCCTTGCCTAGTGCCACGTTTCAAGAGGAAAATAGAGGCCGATACTCCATTGATCCGGACTGACCATATTGGGGAGGAATATAAAAGTTTATTCCAGGATATGAACGTGTTGCCAAAACCGACTTTCTGTAGCACACAGAAAAGGTAATCCCATTCCACCCGATCAAAGGCTTTCTCTGCGTCAAGCAGCAGAAGAGCCTCTAATGCAGGGGTCACCAACTGGCAGACTCCGGTCCGAGTCCGGACCGCAAAATGCGTCCATACGGACCGCAAAGCCTTTTGACATAATGAAATAAATAAATGCCGCTTTTCTAATAAATGCCGAAATTTTCTAATAAAATCACATTTATATCAGGCACATCAAAGTCAGCTCAGTAGATCCGTTTTGGTCCTACAGCGCAACGGGTTGCTATGCTCACTGTTGCTACGTTCAGACGCGCAGTCATGCGTGCAATGAAGAGAGCAGCAGAGTGCGCGCAGACAGATGAAACTTTCAGCGGGTGAAAAACGCAGACGGATAAAACTTTCAGTGAGTGAAAAACAATGGCATTTCAAAAATTTGGAAAGTTGACGCTGAAAACCGAGTTGAATGGGTGGAAAAATACACATTTATTCTTCCTGCATCGAGCTGTACGAGACCTGTATGTCTCATTTGCTCTGAGTCTGTCGCGGTTGTCAAAAGTGGAAACATTAAATGTCAATACGAAGCTAAACATAGACACTAATCATCAGCAGTCCGAGGTAAAGGCGCGGAAAATAAATGAGCTCAAAGCCCATAATGAGCGATCTACATGGGTCCTCTCTCACTCATTTGCCGCCCAACAACGAGCATATGAGTGTTTACTGAGAATACAGTGAATTTTAGACAATTTTATTTAAATTTCATAAGATGTTATTTACATTTTTATGGACTTAAAGGAACTGTACAAAATAAGAGATAAAGGGTTTCTTGCACTTTTTCATTTTTCCAACACCGGTGGCACTATTTTTGCCTGTTTGTGTTTCTGAATGATATTGCTGATTATCTTTTACCAATGCAACTTGAAGCACAGAAGAGAGCAGTGTTCAACATTAGATACATTTAGTTAAGTAGAGACAATACATGTAAATGAAGATAAACTGGGATATGAGATTTCTGATTTATTTGAACAGGGTTTGTGTTCATTAATTGTGATTGATCTCAGTTCAGCCGAAAAAAGCACTTTAGTTTTCCTTTTAAGTTGTTAATGTTGAAATTAATCTATGTGCAGTGCAAATTTAGAGATGAAGGCATTTTGCAGTTTCCTTTATCATATTTTTGTCAGACATTGTTACTGGTTAAATTCAGATATTTTTTTGTACCAAAGCAACTTAAAGGACATAACAGAACAGCATTAAAATGAGATCAGTTTTGTGAAGGATTACTTATGGCTGCTTATACATATGAAAAGACATGTTTATCCATAACATTATATTTTGTTCAATAATAATAATTTAAAAAAAAAGTTATCTACACTCATTTCTTTAGTCTGGTAAAACCCATCAATTCATATTTTTAGGTATATAATTGTCCGGACCTCGGCTGGTGAGGAGGGTTCATTTACTGGACCTCAAGCAATTTTAGTTGAAGACCCCTGCTCTAATGGGTGAGAATTAGAGGAATAAATTATATTCAATGCCCTTCTTATATTATGAGACCGTAGTCTGTTTTGAATAAAACCAGTTTGGTAGTTGTGTATGATTGCCAATAAAATCAACTCAAGACGCTTTGCAAGCATTTTAGCCAGTATCTTTACATCTATGTTCAAAAGACTGATTGCCCTGTACGAACCACATTCGTGAGGGTCTTTGTCTTTTTTCAAAATCAGAGAAATACAAGAATGACGAAGGGTTGGAGGCAGGCAGACATTATTAATGGAGTCTAATAACATGTTTAGGAGCGGCGTTTTAAGTGTTTGAGAAAACATCTTTCTGCAGAGGGAACCCATCGGGCCCAGGGGTCTTGCCATTCTGCATACTTTGGATTGCTAGCATCTCCTCTGTGGAAAACGGTAATTCTAGCTCTTCTCTCATTGCGTCCGTTATTGTAGGTATGGGCAGAAAACCTCAGGGAGCTTATTACAATAAAACACAAATGACACACCTTTGTTTACTTAACAGGATCGAATGATGTATAACACTTATATGTAAGATCAAAATCAACAGAGTATTTTGAGTCTCTTTTGCACTGATAAGAAAAAAAGCGAGCTGGTATCCCCGGCGATACTTTATGCTTCTTAATTTTTTGAGAAGATTTATGTACATTTCTCATTACAAAATTTGGATTAGAATTGTTACATTTTGAGATCCATGTTACAGTATGAGTGGCCCAAACTCACTTGCAGGAGTTCATGTGGAGTAGCATTTACTGAAGTGTACTCAAACTCAGTTCCTCGAGAACCAACACCCTGCAGAGTTTAGCTCCACCTGAATTAAACACATCTGATCCAGCTAATCAAAGTCATCAGGATTGCTAAAAACTTCCAGACAGGTGTTTTGGAGCTGGTTGGATTTAAACTCTGCAGGACAGTGACCCTCCAGGAGCTCAGTTTGAGACCACTGATTTACTGTGAACTGAGACGCTCTAAACACAGGATCATGAGTTACTTGTGTGTAAATGAATACAGTGCCGTGCTTCACTCTGAAACACAGAGCATGTCAGTGTTAGGTTTATTGACTAGTCTTGGCCACTAGAGGCCCTCATTGTGTTTCATTTCAGTTTCCCACCATCGTATCATGTGTTATTGTTCTCACCTGTGCCTCATTTCCTGTGAGTGTATTTAAGTAGCTCTGTACCTCTGTTTTTTGCTTAGTGTTTGATATGTTGAGACCAACCTCTCCAGTCTTTGGTAAATGCCTCCTGTGATTTTATTTGGATTTATTTGCTCTATGTGATTTTCTGACATTTGCTTTTGTTGTCCTTATATTTTCTCTTTGACATTTTTAGTAGTGATGGTGAAATTAAGCTTTGTGAAGCACAGGGGGGCTTTCCCCCTCGACTGTATTGTAAAATGGTTCATTACTCGAAGCTTTTCAACACATTGCACACTAACGACATCTTGTGGTCAAAAGGTGGAAAAGCTGCCTTTCTGTCCCAGAAGACCGTTTTGCATTTTTATTTAATTTTTTTAATTTAATAAATCACTTTGTGCTCTGTAAACCACAAAGCAATACAATTAATCCTCATAATTCATGTGTTAGTGTTGATGTAGTTCTTATACAATTTATGAACAAACAACTGTATGAATTCATTTATGATTGAATTGAAAAAATAATATTAATAAATGGGACTAATTCACTTGTACAGAAACAATTCTTATGAATCTGCTTTGATCTACAAATGCAGCCTTATTCACATAAACTTTAGCCTCAGTCCTAATCCTACGAGTTCATAGGCAAGGCTCATATATAATCAAAATAAAAGAAAATTGTTGTGGAATGGTGAAGTGCTTGTGAAACTGCTTGTGAACTGGGGAGCTGACATTTTATTAAATTGTAATTTAATAAATTAAAGTTTTTTATTAAGGAACACGACTTGTTCAACAGTGTGAGGGCTAAGTCTTGTAGGATATTTGTAATTTGTAGTGATTACAATTTAGCTCAAAGGATTTATTAATTAATTTATAGGGAATTCAAAAGAGTCACTTATTACAACCGAGCAAATGACTCGTTCGCGGTTCATTTGAACTGGCTGTAACTATCAACTCTGCAACGGATATAAATATCCGAACTATAGTGAAACACTATATAGTTAGCAAGGTAACTTAGATCAGAAGTTTAAGACATTAAATTTTGTAAGCACAATAACACAAGTAATATTTCTCTTTAGAATACAAACAAGACTTTATTGATTATTCTAACACATAAAACTAATATCTAACACAAACACACACATACATACGCGTTGCAGAAAGAAAAGAGTAAGGAAAGATTAAGTTTTAAGAGTGAGTTTAAGAGTGAGATGATGTAATCCCAAGTTTCTATGCCCTTATAAGACACAACCTGAATGAACCATCAATCATTAGTTTAACCCTTTTATCGTTTCCTAGGTTATTAAATCTGTATCAAATACACCAGTTCAGTTTAAGAGTCTGGAGGCAGTACTTGCTTGTCTTTGCTTTTGGGGATTCCCTTTTTGTTGCGTGAAAGGGGTTTTCCTGGTCCGTTCGTTGGCTGGTCTCCGAGTGCCTGATGTCTGGGTCACGTGGTCAGTCACGTGGCGTGCTGGCGGAATGAAAGTCTTTGTTTGAAGCTGGCTTTGCAGAAGAAACGTGGCTCGAAATCTTGTCGCAAAACTTAACTTAGAACCGAGACTCACAACGGAAAAGAAAGGAAACTAAGAAAAGAAAGGAAATTGAGAGGAGTAGATGATGGCTTGAATGAAGCTGTTTAACCCATGTTCTCAAGATCTTGATTTGGGTTGTTTCGTCTGCGCGTTTACATGGTTCCTAGTCGGTCTTAGATCTTCATCTCCCGCTGCATTTTTGGTTCTGCACTAAAAACTCTAAACTTTGTTCTGGTGTTAAGATTTTAAACTCAAATGTCCGCCCAGCCTCCTGGATCAGTTCTAACCAATTAGACACTGTCTTTGTTTAGGAGGTGGCGTTCTCTTCACTTCTTATCATAAATCAAGCTTATCTGTGCTCTCCTTACTCTCTAAGCTCTAGCAAAGAGTACAGAGGCCACAGCTAAGACATTATTACTATTATAAGAATCCGAAACATTTTCCACAGATTTCAATCAAGCCATCCTTTGAATTAAGAACATACGATAATATTGATATGAAACACAACACATTTTCCTTCAAACATCTAACAATTATAACAATTACATGAATTGTATGGCATCTAAGCATATCAGATACACCCATCTATTGTAGGAACAATATAGAATCATGTCGTTGCATGATGCTTGATCTATAAGTCCATTGAAAATTGTTCTTGAATGATTTTATTTATGTTATAGGTAAAATCTCAGCTCTGTGGTTTGAAACGATTTTACACCCTGAGGTCTATCAGAGGTCCTTAAGGAGGGGTCTGGAATGTTGTGGGCTCGAGCAGCTTCTGCTGTTATCTTGATCGGGCTGAATTGTGCTATCTCTGAGCCAATCATTCTTTTCCAAGCTATCTTACATTGACCAGTTCTTTCTTTAGTTGGGCTCATCTTCTTTGAAGCTTGCATGGCCATAAAGTTCTTAGCTGGGGGTTTTCGTTGGTCAACGGAGACTGGCTGGCTGGAGCCTTCTTTTATGGCTCTGGGGTTGGTGATTTGGTGTCTGGAATGTTCAGTTCTGTGAGAAATTATGTTTGAACAATTCACCTGGAAGATTCATTTGTGTTTGTTTCGCACTCAATCCTACAGTCTATTTCTTTTTTTATTTACTACTACTGAAGGGCATGACACTCGAAACCTGCTCAAGGGGTTCGCGCTATAATTTAATCTGAATATGAAACAGTCACGTGACTGTGTGTGGAAACGAAGCTTTGGACGTCACAGATCACGTGGTTATGTAAAAACGAATCAAGCTCTGATACACCGCTTCAATGTGTGAATTTTTTTTTTTTTTTTTTTGATACAAGCTTCGAAGCCTCGGTGCTGAACGTCACATCACTAATTTTTTTATGTTTTTAATTGACCTTTTTGGAAACACCCTTTTTGGGAAACACTTGGCTTTTTGTATTGACCCCTTGGAACAACTGGAGTTACAGATGTGCAATAACTTTATCATTAGCATTCTACATTCAGCCCTCACAGCCTAGCTCTAACCTTGGTCCTTACAGTCAGAATACATTACAACCTTCACAATTTGATATTCATACTAAGCCATATCCTGTTCTCTTAAAAATGCATTGTTAGTGTTAAAAAAAAAAAAAAATCCAGGCCAACTGATAAGTAACTCTGTTTCAGTTAATCGCCATTTGGTGTGTCGTGTTAATTTTGAACCCTGGCTGATGCTGGGTACACACCAAAAGATAATCGGGCTGATTTTGGGCCGATTTCCCCTCTTCCGACAATCCTAGCTATGTCCTGATTATCTTGATGGTTCTACAGATTATTTTATCAGATTTTCCCTTGGTGTGAGGTGTGTTAAGAGTGTCCGAACCTGCTCGGAAGAACGTTGGAGCCGCCCCGATCGTGAATCGTGAATATTCAACATGTTTAATATTTACGATCAGAAATCCTGATATGTGAGGGGAACCCCGAGGACAAACGTACACTCTGGAGGTTATCACATGAAACGAAACAATATCCAATCAGAAAGCGAGATGATGGAAGACAGAAGCATAACAAACGCAGTCATGGCGCAGCACAAAGTGAAATTGATGTGGACAGCAGAGATGGAGGGATGGAAAAAAAACTTTTCTTTTTTTTTCCTGTGAATTTTCTGTGAAAATCATTCCAGACACTATCATCGCAATTTCTTCCTGCATTATTCTGAAGTCTTGCGAGATTTTGCGAGATTTCCTGTGTTCACAGTAGAGACTCTGGTTGAAAATCTGTTTGTGTGTGGTGTGCTGTCTTTGTCACATCATGGCACACCACACACTATAGGAGCAAAACGGTTCAATCTAGGATTTTTTCTCCTCATGTTTGTGGTCTATCACATTTTAAAAAATCGTATAAGTTGTAAAAAATATTTTGGTGTGTACCCACTGTGTCCTGTGCACAGCCACTAGATGGCGCTGCTAGCTTGTTCAGTGCTGTCGGAAGCAAATCATGCATGAAATAGAAGCATTTTACACTTTTAGTAACTTTTGAAAATACAATCTTCATACAGTCCATTCCCTTCCCCTCACCCCAAACAATATTTTTCTTAGACTTACGCAGTACATGTGGGTCATACGTCTGTATAAATATGGAAAAATATCACATTCCTGCAAATGTTTTGTATCTTGCCACTAAGCGGCCGCTTACCTTGCGTATTGGTCAGCCTCTGATTATAACATAGTTAATTATTTTAAAACCATTCACCTCAGTATCTCCAGCTGACAGTTTGGACTCTTCAGTCCATCAGAAAGAAGCTTCACTCCAGAATCCTGCAGGTCATTGTTACTCAGGTCCAGCTCTCTCAGAAAGGAGTTTGAGGATTGTAGAGCTGATGATAAACTCTCACAGGACTGAGCTGTGAGATTACAGCTGTGTAGCCTGTGTAGAGAACAAAACAAAGAGCAGTAGTAATGCTTATTAGCGTTTATAAGCTTGAAAAAAACTTTAACTGTAGAGAATTAAGCAAAGCTAAAACAATTATCTCTTCATAAAACATCAAACCAGCATTTGTTTTCACACACATTACTTTTATTTATTTTTCTGAACTGTCTAGGCCAGCAAGTCACCCATTTAAAATGAAGGCAATTACAAATGACTAACCGTGTTTATAAATGAATGTAAAGGAAACTCTTACAGTGCTCTTCTGGTGTTTTTGATCACCGGCAGAAATCTCATCAGTGCTTCATCAGATCTTCTGTATTTCTGCAGTTCAAACATCTTTTGAGTCTCTTCTGACATCAGGAGCACAAACACCAGACCAGACCATTGAGCAGAGGACAGATTCTGTTCTGAAAGTATTCCTGAGCTCAGAGTCTTCTGGATTTCCTCCACAAAGTCATCTTTTAGTTCACTCAGACAGTGGAAGAGATTGATGGTCTTCTCTACTGATTTCTCCTTCTCTATTTTCTTTTTGATATAGTTAACAGTGTTTTTCATGTCCCCTGTTTTCTGTTCCAGTCCTGGCAGTAGTCCCTTCAGGTCACTCTGATCGGACTCCAGTGAGAGACCCAGGAGGAACCGGAGGAAAAGGTCCAGGTGTCCGTTCTCACTCTGTAAAGCCTTCTTGACTGCAGCATTATGAAGCTGAAACAGTGGCTTTTTGGACAGTTTCCATGCCAGTTTTTCTCTCCAGGATTGAAGAAATAGGTCAGCTTTCTCATCTTTGCCCATCATAAACACATAAAGAGCAGCGAGGAATTCCTGTACGCTGAGATGTACGAAGCTGTAAACGTTTCTTGCTGCTACCTTTTCCTCCTGAAACATTCGAGTGCATAACCCAGAGTACACTGAACCTTCACTGACATCTAGTCCACATTCCTCAAGATCTTTTTTGTAGAAAATCAGGTTTCCTTTCTCCAGCTGTTGAAAGGCCAGTTTCCCAAGCTTCAGAATAATCTGGTCAAAAGACACTGCATGGGCATTAGGTTCGGCACAGTATTTTTCTTCCATCTGTTGCTTCTGAGAAATTAAGAAGCTTGTGTACATCCCTGTGAGAGTTGTGGGAGTTTTGTCATTGCTCTCTCGAGCCAGTAGAGGCTGAAGAACAATGAGAGAGATCCAGCAGAAGACGGGGATGTGGCACATGATGTACAGACTCCTGGATTTCTTGATGTGACTGATGAGGTTTCCAGCAACCTCAGGACTGCTGTTATTTTTGAAGTATTGCTCTTTCTGCTCATCGTTAAATCCTCGCACCTCTGTCACTTGATCAATGTAGTTTCGGGGTATCAGACTGGCTGCTGCTGGTCGGGATGTGATCCAGATGAGAGCAGAGGGAACCAGATGTGTCTTGATAAGGTTTATTATTATCTTACTCACTGTTGTTTTTTCATTTACATTTGGAAATGTGTCATCTTCTTTAAAGTTCAAAGTAAAGCGACATTCATCCAGCCCATCAAAGATGAACATAACTTTACCATCACCTTGAGGAAGAGAGGGAAATTCTTCAGGACTACTAAAGAAGTATTTGTTAAGCAGTCCCATGAGACTGTACTCTTCTTTAATCAAATTCAGTCTACGGAATGGAAGTGGAAATATGAAAACTATATCCTGATTTTCTGTTCGTTTAGCCCAGTCAAAGATGAATTTATTGACAGAGACAGTTTTTCCAACTCCTGCGATCCCCGTTGTCAGCACTTTTCTGTTTCGTCGACCTGTATCACACTGGACTTTAAACATGTCCTTACACACGATTGGCTTCTCCTTGGCAGTCAATCGGTTGTGATTTGATTCGATCTGTATCACTTCATGGTCGTTCACTCTTCCTCCAGTCTCATTCCCCACCACATATAAATCAGTGTAGATGTCGCTCAGGTATTCCTTATGACCCGTCTCTGAATTACCAACCAATATCTGCTCGTAGTCCCGTTTTAATTTGTCCTTCAGTCTGCGGCTGGTCTCTGTGCAATCATGAAGAGTAACTTCTCTATCGTCTGCAGTTGAGCCTTTAAGAAAGAGGGGAAAATACAGCAAAAAACAAGTGATTGTGTTTTTCATAAATTCCTGCTTCTACTATATTGAAATGAATCACACTCTTACTGCAATAGTGTTCACATGCACATCTTACACTGTTTATGCTGAAGTTGACAACATAGAAATGCCTTGATTAAAACTTGAATGCAATTGGAATTGGTTTTATCGGATTGTCACTATTGGACTCAGACCAACTTAAAGGAATAGTTCTCACCCTCAGATTGTTTCAAACCTGTATGAACGTATTTATTTATTTTTCTACTATGGAAGTCAATGGGGCCCATCAACTGTTTGGTTTCCGACATTCTTCAAAATATCTTCCTTTGTGTTCAGCAGAAGAAAGAAATTCATACAGGTTTGAAACCACTTGAGGGTGAGTAAATGGCAGAATTATCCTTTTTAAGAAAACTATTCCTTTAAGGCCACGCTGACCAAAATTATTACAAGATTTTTGATCAAACCATTGATATCTAGCACACCAAACAAGACATGAGACTGTATTAGGGTTAGGCTGGGGTTATTGCAGTGACCCTGCGTATGTAGAAGTTGCTTGTAGAAGTTTTATTTCAGGGTTTAAGACTCTTGTAAACCATTTAACCATTCGTAAAAAAATGACTAGACAGTCTGTTCTAATAAATGTACTTGTATAAGATCTGCTGCTGTTCTTCTTGGCCCTGTAATTGTTGCTTGCTGTTATATTTTCTCTTGTTTCCATGTACAGACAGGGATTATTTACCCCTGATCTCTTCTGAATGAGCTCCAACAGCTGCAGATGTCTTCATATTGCCTTCAGGCTGACCTGTGTGTGTGAGAGAGAGGATCACTCACTGGGAAATTTAAGTCACACAAACACATCAGCAAGAGCAAAGAGCAAATTTCAAGTCAAACCATTACAATGGTAAACAGTCACTGTGAATTAAATGTTACCTGTCTTGTGTTTGTTCTCCAGCTGCTCAGCCAGATTGTTCTGTTCCATCTTCCTCAGGATCTTCACTGTGATCTTCACAGCTTCTTCGGGTACAAAACATGCTACCATCGTATCCACTGTGTCTAAGATATCTGCTTTCTCCATGTCATTCTTTTTTATACACTCATGATCTTTCTCTAAGTGCCACTTAAACTCCTTTAGATCTTCTTCTCTCAGGTCCTTTAATGAATTCTTGAGAAGCTCTTCAACTTTAACAGACGCCATCGCCCTTCACAGATTCACAGCTGCAGGATAAAAAGACAGATCTGAAGTAGTTTCACTCTTAACATGTTGACCTAAGTGCTCAAATGTTATATGGATTATGAAATGGCGCTGTGATCGGATCAGCACTCTAATCCAAACTCATCTGTTAAAGGGGTCCTATAATGCTCCTCTATGCATGGCATCTTTCTGAAAGGCTAGCAATGAGTACCCTAGCAACCATCCAGAATACCATAGCAACAAAATAGCTACACCCTAATTTCCACCCAGATTACCCTAACAACCATCCCAAGTCTCCTAGAAACCGCATAGCAACACCCTAGCAACCACATAGTAACACACTAGTAACCACCCCAAGTACTAACTTTAAGCATTTAAAATATCTTCAAACCTTCTGGTCAGGCTTTCTCAGGCCAACTTCAAAGTTTGTCTCGATGTAGTTTTTAAATCTAGCTTATTATCTCATCCCGTAAATGTAAATGCGAAAATGTGCTGTTTTTGTCTCTTTAAATGTAAATTAGCTGCTGTTATCAAGCTGCTATTATCAAGAAAAAAACACTAGAAAATTACTGCTTCACAACATCGTCCTGTGATGCTAAAAACCTCTAACTCATGGAGACAAACATCCCTTCAAACCACACAATCATGAGGTGTCACGACCTTTTGCCAAATAAAGAAAAATAAACATGATGCGAGTTCTGCCTTCTCTCTGTCAGTGAAGTCCATTCTGAAACGCGTCCGAAAATGAACTATAACTCAGCGAATACTCAGTCAAACAGGCATACAGACACACAGGCATGAAGCTTGAATTATCTTCTTTTAAATGGAGTAATTTATATAAAAAAACAAATATTCACAGTTTATGTAATCTGTATGAAAAAAGAGAGATGTCAGTCGATCTCATTTCAGCTCATTATAGCTCATTATAGCCCACGGAGAGCGGCGCGCGCTATTCAAACGCAAATGATCTGAGGCGATCCATGCAAATGTGTCAACGCCCACATCAGTTGGATAAAACACACTAAGTTTAATCACGAGGCTGTGAGGAATAATACTATAGTAATAATAATCCTGGGAAATTTACCTCAGAAGTGCCGGTTTAGTTTCACTTCGAGGAGCAATGGATCCAGCTGAGTATTGTGAATAGTACGTTTTTTATTCTTAAGTGCTTTGTTCTAATCGCAATATGCAATAGTGTCTGTAAACCGCAAAAAAAGACTGTTTAAATATGAATCGCATGTCTGTGTGTGAATGAATGAACGGCTTTTACCGAACTATATTGCTATACTGAGATGAGAAAAAAACCGACTGAAATATGTTAAAATAAAATGTCTTTGTATAAGCAACGTATTAAACTGCAAATCAACATTTATATGCCCTAATATATCATAAAAACGATAGGCCTATGTTACAGACGAAATATGAGACAACATTTCGTTGACTAGTTTTGGATAGATTATAAAGTTTTTACTGTAAAATAGACTACTGCCACATCAAATAAGCTTTTGTTCACCAATTTCTAATGTATATTATGTTTTGTCAAAAATAAAGTAATCAACTAAGATGTTATTATAGTGTTTGTTCCAATGTAGGCTATATTCAAACTACTTTGAAATACGTATGATAAAATGTGTTTTTTAGTTTTTACAAAGAAAGATTACACTTGATATATTGTTAATATTTTAATTGTTGTTGTAATTGTAACATTTTTAATAAAATAACAAAGAATATATTTACAAGGTAGATATAAACAAAATCTTAAAAGTTCAATATAAGCCTTCTCTTTAAATCATTTTTATTGTGTTTTATTAGTGACAAATTTGGGGAGAGGATATATCCAAAACTTTCTGAAAATAGAGTATGAGAATTAACTGCACAATTCCTAGAAATTTTCACATTGTATGCTATACAATTTGCAAGCAAAAATACAAGTGGAAAAATACAAATTTTTTTCAAGATGTTTCCAACTGTGAACCAGTTTTGTAGTATATATATAAGGCTCATTATGCAGATCATTATGTGGGTCATTGTCTTCTCACGCCCCCACGCATATTGCCTTTCCAAACAAAAAGTGTCTTACAAAATTTAAATCAATGTATTGTTTTATGTGAATGATTAGGCAGGATGATTTTCAGATCATTTTGAAGGAAAAACTCTAGGCGAAAACATCCATTAGTCAAAAGTCTTGTGGACACATCATTGGTATGTGTTTTGTGGCCCTATTTCAGAAACTTTATTTTTTAATTTTTTCAATAATCATGTATAAACATTATTCTCTCAAAAATACAAACATGTACATACATGTTGCTGACATAGATAGATATACATCGATATATATTCGTAGATATACAACTGTGTACAAAAACCTTTGAATGTTTAAAATGTACGAGTTTATCCTTGAATGTGAATGTACAAATCGTCATACACGTGTGAATCGCCTTGGATTTGTGTGTGTGTGTGTTTTTGAGACTTTCCTGGCAGCGAACTCCTCCTACACAGAGCAGTCGTACTCTTTAGCCAATCAGATTTAAGCCTATCAATCGACCAATCGGTATCACGTTAGGGCAGGCCTACCGGCATGTTACGTCATCAGCTTTCGACCAAAAACCAGTTCGTGGCTGAGCAGAGGTATGTGCACTGCAGTTGATCGGTTCATTTCAGTGTTTACTGAACTTAAAGTTGTTCGAGATCAGTTGAAGCAATAGTTTATGAACTGCTGTTTAGTCCACATGTGAACATAAACATTTATTTTTAGTATTGAAGGATTTTCATGTCCTGTGCTGTCCACCACACATTCAACTGATGATAATGTAAATGAAGTGCATATGGAGACATCTCTTTTTTTTAAGCTGCATATATTATGTAGTATTATTGTTTCAGATGATGAGACAGATGATGTATGAAGTTGCAGACAACCAGTATTGTGATCTTACCATTCCTACTGTAATTCTTTCAAAACAGTCATGTTGCAAGCCATCCATTTTGACAACCAACAAGAGGTTGAAAGTGATGCATTGTTACTGTATTCATTTGTCTCCTGCGAACTACATGTACACGCTCTATGAATAAAGCCCTGCTATGCATGCATTATTAAATGTTCTTGTCAGAATTAAAAGATTCAAATACATAATTACATTTGATGTACACATTTTATTAATTTGAAAGTTTCTGAATACTTTGGGATTAAAATATATATAAAATGACTTGATCATGATTAATGTTCCTGTTACATATGAAGATCATGAACTGACAATCTTATGTACAAAGTACAACATTCAGTACAGAGAAATATACGTCTCTTCCAGAGTTATGAGATCCAGTCAGAGTCTTCTTTGCTTTTAAAGTATATAAATATAAGTGCAATACATCAAATGAAAAGTTAACAAATTAATTGTGTTCAATCCAGTCATCAGTAGACCTCTCTGTTAGGACATATCAGATTTTGGTTTGATATTTAAAATAGTAAAAACCTTTAGTACAAGAGGTGCAGACAGAGGACGTGGGAGATTAAGTGATGGTATTTGAATAGAGTTTACTGAGTAATCTTAGTTGCATAATCTTAATTGCCTCTATGTATACCTGTATGTATAAAATTAATGCTTCACAACATTGTCCTGTGACACTAAAAATCTTGAGATGACAATACAGCACAAAACATAAGGAAATGAATGTTGAATATAATGGTAACACTTTACAATAAGGTTCATTAGTTAACATTAGTTAATGTATTAACTAACCATGATGCAATACATTTGTTGCTGTGTTTGTAAATCTTTGTTAACGTTAGTTAAAAATACAGCTGTTCATTGTTAGTTCACAGTGCATTAACTAATTTTAAGATTTTTATGAAGTAATGTTGAAATTAACTGAACATGAACAAAACTGTATACGTGCAGTTCATTATTAGTTCATGTTAACTAATGAAATGTTATTGTAAGTGTTACCGCCAATTAAGACATTAATAAAAAAAAGTAAAGTATAAAAGAGAATAAAGAAACAACATGAATTAAGATGTTTGTGACTGCTATCCAGATGTCATGCCAAAGGTGAGTAATCCTGAAAAATGCAGGGAAACAACAAGTGTTTAATAATTTACCAACATACACAAGTTGCACAAATGGCAAATAAACAATGGATGCTCATTAAAATAGGTATATTCACTATTTAAAGAACAATCTCGATGAGGCCAGTGATAAGAGAGCTAAGGTGGGTATTGGCCACAGATGATTGTTTTGCACTCATTAGCGTGATTGTTGAAGCTGAGAGAGCTGTCTGTACCTGCGGCTAAAATACAACAAAACAAGCGTCATTCTTCTTCATTTTTGACACGATATGGGACATCTGATTACCACAGCACTTGCTTACATCACTTAATAGTTCATAAACTATTGCTTCAACTGATCTCGAACAACTTTAAGTTCAGTAAACACTGAAATGAACCGATCAACTTACTGCAGTGCACATACCTCTGCTCAGCCACGAACCGGTTCTTGGTCGAAAGCTGATGACGTAACATGCCGGTAGGCCCGCCCTGACGTGATACCGATTGGTCGATTGATAAGCTTAAATTTGATTGGCTAAAGAGTACGACTGCTCCGTGTAGGAGGAGTTCGCTGCCAGGAAAGTCTCAAAAACACACACACACAAATCCAAGGCGATTCACACGTGTATGACGATTTGTACATTCACATTCAAGGATAAACTCATACATTTTAAACATTCAAAGGTTTTTGTACACAGTTGTATATCTACGAATTGTGTTTTGCATTTGTGAAATGTATTTTATGAATATATACTTTTATTTTGCGCATGTGAATTGCTTTTTGTGAATATACATTTTTTTCACGCACGTGAATTTTTTTTGTGTGTACGTGAATTAGGTTTCATGCATGTGAAATTGTCTACGCATGTGTGAATCATGTTTTTTGCGTGAATTATAATTGAGACTATTCTGCTTCCATACAAAAACACCTCAGACCCCAGAGGGTTAAACAACAATAGCAAGCATTGCAAGAGCAAGGAAATAAGTAATATAAATTATAAAAACATAAATTGACAAATGAATAATAATATGAATAAATCAAATGACAACTACTTAAATTAATATGAAAGTAAATATAAAAGGAATGAAAATAAAACAACACCAATGTCTGGTGGCTTAAATTAAAACAGGTTGTTATTGTAACCCTTAGATCCTTCACTCCTTCTCTTAATCGTATATGAAAACACTGGATTACATAGACTGATTAAATGCAAGCAATGATCATGATCAAAACATACTCTGAAAAGCTTGTGTGATCACAGGGTTCCCGCGGGGTCTTAAAAAGTCTTAAAATGTCTTAAATTCTGAACTTTAAATTTAAGGCCTTAAAACGTCTTAAAATCAGCCAGATTTTCATCCGCGGTCTTAAATTTCATTTAGTCAGGTCTTAAAAAAGATTTTACCCTCGTTCATTTCCAGAAACGCTGGCCGCATAAAGTTATTACAAAGTAGCAAAAAAGTATTGAAGTCGCTCGCCAAGAGGCAGTTCACATATCGTGTCTTTTTCGCGCTCAAGTTCATTCAAATGTAGGCGCGCGGTAAGCGACGCGCTCGTTTTTTTCCAGGCGCAGCAACATGAAAAAAGACATGGGGCCCTATTTTAACGATCTGAAACGCAAGTGTCAAAGCGCAAAGCGCAAGTAACTTTGTGGGCGGGTCTCGGCGCTGTTGCTATTTTCCCGGCGGGATAAATGACTCTTGCGCCGGGCGCAAATCTAAAAGGGGTTGGTCTGAAGTAGCTTCATTATTCATAGGTGTGGTTTGGGCGTAACGTGAAATAAACCAATCAGAGCATCATCTCACATTCCCTTTAAGAGCAGACGCACTTTTTCCTTGGCGTATTGCTATTATAACGGCGGATTTGCCAGGCGCGCGCCAAGAGCGGTTCACAGCCGAGGAGACCAATGCTCTCGTCACAGCCGTAAAAGAGAGAGAAGTGACATTGGGGATGGAGAAACACACCCAAATTAGCTTCGGTTAAACAGGCATATAATAATGTGGGTAAATGTGTAAGCTAGATGTATGCTTTTATAATAAATTATTATATTTATAATAAATTGTCTATCTATCTATCTATCTATCTATCTATCGTTTGTAATAATATGATTTGCAAAAATGAAAACTGCTGCTTCTGTGTAGATTAGAGAATCACAGTGTATGAGCGTTGTGCACTCTATACATTATGGTCAAGCATGCGCCCTTAAAATAGCATAATGAACAACGCGCAACGCGCCACTGACTTTAGACTAGGTTTTTTCTGGCCAGTGGCGCAATTGTTTTATGGAACAGTAAAATAGCACCAGGGAACGTTTGCGCCGGAACACGCCTCCTTTTTTGCGCTGAACCGCCCAGGGAGCGCAAGTTCATTCCCTAGTTTAGCGACGTGCTTCTGTGGAGGGAAAAGCGCGCTTTGCGCGGGTGCAAAATAGGAATGAAACATGCGTCGGTGTACAAAGTCAATTGCGCTGGGTGCAAGATAGGGCCCATGAAGGATGCGGGTGCACCCAAACACTACGGGTGTTTTTCTCTTCTCCGTAAATAAATCTTGTAACAGAGCTACAGCAAGCGTTTTTCGGCGGTGGAAATCCATTAGCCACTAAAACTTTTTTGTCATTGTGGAGTTGCATAGCAACGACAGACGCCACGGGAAAATCGGACCGAATTTTACTATTAATAATAAAAGATAAGCTAAAGTGTATTGTAAATGTCACTAAATCATTTTTTATAAAAAGAATGAGTCAAAAAAGATAAATTAAAGTCTGAAATATGTGAGGTTTATCTTTTTATAAAAACCTTTTTTGTCAACTTTATTTGAACTTGTACATGTTAGTATATAACATGTTGCAAGACACTTTTAAAATCTGGCTATCATTTTTAATCGTATTATTTTAATGTTTATGTTAGTGCGTATTGATGCTAATTTTATTTGTTATTTGCTGTTTTTCGACAAAACTTGGTGAATTGATTTCATTGTGTAGTATTAGTACTTTTTGAACAGGATTCTGTGATAACAGTGATCATTTTTGGCACTATAATAATTAAATGAAATGTTCATGCCATTTCATCTCTAGTTATGATCAACTATGATCAACTAAAATCAACTAATAATTATGTGTTTTTACAGTAGGCCTATAATATGCAAAGTACAATTTTCTATAAAAAAAATTATATCTGATTCTGTTCTTTTCTCTGACACGTTGGGTCTGGAAGGTTACTAATGTGATTGCTTTATCTGTAAATTAAGTTAATGCTTTTTCAGTTACTGAATTCATTGAAATAAAATGAATTCTTTGATTTGAATATTTTTTGGCAATGCGTCGTGTAGGTCTTAAATTTCAATCTTTATGGTCTTAAAATGTCTTAAAAAGGTCTTAAATTTGACTAACTGAAACCTGCAGGAACCCTGGATCAGGTCATTCTCTTCCTTCTACATGCTCTTTAACAGAACAGCTCTTCTCTGTCGTACCGCATACCAGCGTCAGTTGAGAGTGTGTGTCTGACGTTGGATGAAAGCCTTACGACAGTTGAGTGTCTCACAAAACAAACCAATGTACAAGAGTCTGATGATAAACACTCCTGAAACTGTAACTAATAAAGGTGCTTTCAAATGATTCACAGTGGCCCTGTTACATATGTGATGATGAGATGCAGTTATGATATCGTCACCTGGGGCTCGTTCTTCGTACGTTGCTTATTACATCCGAGATCAAATGACACATCCAAGATGATATCATCGTGCTAATCATGATCCGGCTAATTAGGTTCTTCGAACACTGTTGTTTATGATTAGTATCGCTGGATTGAGTTATCTGAGATAACTGCGCGTTCATGCGCTGGCTTAAAAGGGGATATGTATCGATAGTAGAAACATTGATCAGCAACGCTGCTATTGGCTGCTCAGTGTGGCCAAAGAGCGCGCTCAGTTTTTCTCCTCAGCAGAGCAAGAACTAATAGTCGAAGTTTATTCCGAATTTTAATGTTTAATCAAAACGCCAGAGAACACCTCAAAGTCTGCAAAAGCCAGGAGAGAGGGCTGGCAAAAAGTAGCAGACAATTTAAATCCGGTAGAAGTGGCCATGTTAGATGTTTTTATCACTTATTAGCCTATATTTTTGTATTTTAAGGGGTGGTTGATTATGATTTCACTTTTCTAACTTTAGTTAGTGTGTAATGTTGCTGTTTGAGCATAAACAACATCTGCAAAGTTACAATACTCAAAATTCAAAGCAAAGGAAGATATTTGCTTTTAAAGAAAAGGACTACAACAAACGGCTGGTTGGGACTACACGACATTCCTCCCGGGTTAGTGACATCACTAACCCTAGAATTTACATAAACCCCGCCACCGGGAACATGCAGTCCATGTTGAGAAGAGGAAAAGTTGTTGTATAAGAGTACATTTGTGAGTCAGCTCAAACTTTAGCATCCATCTTTTCACATACAATAGAAAGTCTCTCTGTGTTCATCTCACAACAGTTCCTATATGAGTGATTTATAGATTTATCATGACAGAATATCTTAATTGAAGATAGTTAACTCCACATCAGCAACATAAATTCATCAACTAACCATTCAGAGACATCCTGTTACATTCTACATGTTGTCACTTCTTCTTGATTCTCTCCATGTTTGTCTGACTCCGTTTTAACATTACAGGCAGAACAGTTTCTGTCATTTTAGTGTGTCTGCGTAATAGCAGCTGCTAACACACATGAGCTCTTGAAACCCCGCCCTCTGCAGCAGCTCATTTGCATTTAAAGGGCCAGGCACAAAACGGTGCGTTTTTGCAAACCCTCAAAAAGTGACAACTTTAACTTGCTATATAAAAATATCTGTGGGGTATTTTGCGTTAAAACTTCACACACACACTCTGGGGACATCATAGATATATTTTACATCTTGTGAAAAGGGCATTTTACCACCCCTTTAATAATTGCATAATTACTTTGTTCACTGTAATGTCAGAGTCACCACACTAGAACATGGGAACAAATAAAAGTGAAGTACAAAAATATTCTACATAATGGTAATTTTTAGTTATATTATAGTCTCTTTTATAAAAGGCACTGTTAAATAAATGGTTGTCTGTTTATAAAAGCAACCAAGAAAAGATCTTAGTAGCCTACACTGTAAAATATTTTTTGCTGCATTAAATTAAAGCAGTATAGTCATTTCAACTGTTAAATCTTGAGTAATGATGAATTGCTTTGACTTGTGAAAGTGAAAACTGATAAACCTATGTTAATGCAAAAATATTTTGCCATGAGTTATTGATCACATTTTTCCCGAGTGTAGTTCATTGTAATGACATTGTGTTTTCCTCTTTTGTGCACTTTTACATAATACACCAACACTTGTATCTGTTCCCAAGAAAGTGGTGGCTGAAATATGTGCAGTAAGTGGACATTTTCTAACTTTAACAAGGAAAGAAAGTATAAGACTTTGTAATGTCCATTTGTTTCCATTGCACTGGACAGTGAATAAACCCTCTCAGATAACTGTCATATGTGATGCGATCTGGGAAAACCCGTCGGATGTCGCGCTTGGCCGTTTTCAGTAAATTCAAAAATAGTTTGAATGTCAGGTTTTTTTTTTTTGTTTTTTTTTCATTAAATTATTATTCTATAACATCTTTTCTCTTATCTCTGAAAATATCTTGGCAAAATTCCCTTGTTTAATGCAGAAAAACAGCGATTTATAGTGTCAAGCTAAAAATACTCTCTTTCTCTAATGCATTATATGCGACCATTTTCTCTAACACCCGGCAGAGGTGGAAAAAAACAAAACAATCGCTGTATATCCCATACACCTGTCCGTCTCTTAACACTACAGTGAATGTGTATATTGCGCATTTCGCGCCAATCCTGTTTAAACTATAACGTCACGCAGTTTTATAACAATCGCGAGATGGACAAGAAGCGTCTCGACGGTGACAGTTAATTAAACCCGTTTTTCTCAAAATTCCATTCCAGAAAATCATAGCGATCGGCCGACTTCAGATAAACATAACTTTTGCTACCAACAAGCTATGATAAAAATAAAAGCAGATTTGGAAAGGGCTTAATACCAGCTTCCATGTGATATCAAAATCTGTAATAGGTAAAATTTCACCATGTGGTGGGTTTTCCCGGATCGCATCACATATGGAGGAACTAGCCTACCTGCAAGTGCATAAATAACTTTACCTAATTTATACTTGTATGCTTTATGGCTGCAATATAAGTTGCAGGATTCCACATCTACAGAAAGGCCTACAGAAGAGTCTGCACAGACAGAGGAGACATAGGCCTACAGGTGGGCAGTGGATAGCCAACTTTTCCTTTTTATTTGTTGCATGAGGCATGTGTCTAATATCTCTTGTTGCAGGCACTTGACCACTGGCTTTTCTTTACAAAAAACAATTGAAATAAAACTCAAGGAACTAAGCATATTTGTCTTTTATTAAACATTTAATGGCAAATGTTTTTTTTTTGGCAATGTTGTGTAATTTGGCACATGCAACAATGTCACAGGCCCTGTCAGGTGTGCAACCCTCAGATTTAGATAGCCAAAGTTCATTTCATTGTGTGCCCTTGTCCTGGCTAGAGCTGCATTGTAACTGGTTTGGGTCAGGGAATGGGGTCATAAAACACCTGTCTGCAGGAACATGTCATAATCACCTATGAAAAAATGCAGTTCTGTTAGGATCAGCATAAGTGTATGTAATACAGTGAGCTTGATATTTAATTGTGGAACTTTCCTTACCACTTTCAAATAATGTGCATAAATGTGAATCTCTGAAAATTCTTAAGTCATGCACAGATCCTGGCCATTTTGCTTTCACATTTGTGATATGGAAGATTTTAGTCAACTGCCTTTTTTTTTATTTGATATAATATTATTAATCTGGAATATTAAGAATCACAATAGTAACTGGGCTGCACATTTACATTGTGAACCCCCTTTCTGTTCACATAATCCCCTTCATTGAGGCCTTGATGACAGTCTATGGTCTAGCCTATAGTCTATGGTACCAATCACGTTAGTGAAGCCTGAGTGACACATACTGTAATCGGCATGGTCATGATTGCATGATCTTCATAAAAAGTTATGATAGCCAAAAAAAAAAAAAAAAACTGCTTTAAAAAAAGCTGCTTTACAACATTGGGTCTTAAGTGGCTTGGAAATGCCACAAAAAACCTAAAACTGTTTTTTAAACCTAAAAGCGCCAGGTAAACTCCGAATGACACGACAGACAGCACTTTCCATCAAGTTCTCCGCATCTCCAATAGTGTAAAGGAAAGAGCCACTCGCAAATAATCTTAGGCCAATGCAAACAGTTTGTGCTGTAGTTAAAGCCCCAACTCCAACAAGTCGAAAATAAATGTGCGTTTCCAACAATTTAATAATGTAAACGACAATCTCACGAGTCACGAGAAAAAATATACATCTCAGAAAGTGCACTATTGCGCTGCGCTGGACTTCCCGTATCAGCTCCGCTTATGAAGCCACGATCTAATCCTGTTTACATGAAATAAGCTGCTCCCGAGCAGGTTTAAGCTTGCGCACCTGTTGCTATGACAGCAAGTCCAGGATGAGCTTCGAAGAACCAAACAATCCAAGATCATGCCAAATCGCCAACAATCAAATCCAGCTAACTGAGTTAGCGACGTACGAAGAACGGGCCCCTGGTCCGTGTGACAGAAACACATGAGCGCAAGGTACAATTTTTGCAATTGTACATTTTTACAATTACAAAATTGTACAATTGTAATTGTACAATTGTAAATTGTAAATAAATTTAAGCCAGACCTCCTCAGCCTTTAGGAGAGAAGGGGTTAGTGAGTGAAGCTGAAGTTGTGTTTTTGCTGTTTAAAGCAAATTTACTTTGTAAAGTAGAAAAAGCACCTTTAAAAGATGTTTGACATAATCCTCTCCTCTGACATTATTCACATTGCCAGTAATAGAAGCCAAATAACATCCTTAAAATCCCTTACAGAGGAATAGATAAGCTTTGTTACCACAAACAAAGTGTGTGTCATTAGAACAATGAGTGTTTCAATTTCTCATTGTTAAAAGAGTTTTGTCACATCTGGAAAATTCACACATCTGGCTTAGACTTGCTCACTACATTCTTCCCTTCAAGGCACCAGGAAGAATTCACTTATTCCCTCCAGATTTCACATTAAGACAAACTGATATCTATAATCAGTACTGTTGTATGCAGTCAAATGCCATGAACTATAATGTTAATGAGAATAATTTC
Source organism: Squalius cephalus (assembly GCA_022829025.1). Lineage (NCBI taxonomy): Eukaryota > Metazoa > Chordata > Actinopteri > Cypriniformes > Leuciscidae > Squalius > Squalius cephalus. Next base: position 16,575,777 of record CM040794.1, on the reverse strand, counting down.
AGTAGTGACATACACTGCTCATGAACAGCAGTTTGTTGTGCCAGGAATAATCAGCCACATTATAGACACATCTGTAAACATTTGATTTTGTCAATGGTTCAAAATTGAGCATTTAGCACAAGTTTCACCCTGTAATTTCCAAAAGTCATTGTGAAAATCTATTTCTTTACCACCTCATAGTCTCTGTTTTTAATGTTTCCCTTTTACACTTTTGCCATTTGTTGTCTCAACATTAAGGCAGTCTATGCTCTAGTAATGTTACTCTAAACAAGTTATCTGACAGGTTTATCATTTTGATACTAGAATTAGTTGATTTCGTCGATGATCATCATACTACGGTAGTTAAGCAGTGAGTAATGTTGCTGTACAGGAAACATAGTTTAGATTGTTGAATGGCAGGGCTGTCCATCACCAAATTACACAAACATCTCATTAAAATGTCTACAAAACTATAAAACTGATCCGAGATCAGATAAAAACCATAAACACTGGTTTACTGGGAACGGCCCCCAACAGCGAACCATTGAAATGTCGAAACATTTGGAAACAGTTGTGACGTAACAAAGCCTTTTTTTACCTAATTCACGTGATGAAAGCGGCCATCACTAGTGAAGACAAAAATGTGATTGAACAAGATCCAAACTGGAGTATAAAGTCAGTATCTCGGTGCTCTTTGATGCGGGATAGTTCAACTTGCAAAAATCATATAAGGCCACAGCGCTCGAGAATTTAGAAAAAATAAAAGCCTTTTTTTCATGGCTATAACATTTTTATAAGCATTCATATATCCGCACAGCAAGTGTGTGTGAGGATCGCATGCCAAGAACATGGAGAGGAGTGAGAGGAGTTAGTTTTAACCACAGAGGAATGTGAATGCAATCTAGCATAGCTTCCACTGATGCATATGTTGACTGAAGTATGAGATATACATTCAATTTTAAACATGAACACATTTCTCTACCTTGTAAAGATAATGTATGTGCCTTTGGTCAGCATATAAATGCCCAACCTTTGTGTATTGACGAATGAAGACCATCTCTCCAGTAAATAGTTTTTCTCTGCTATGTCTTGACATATAATAATAAATAAGAGATCTCATGGCATCTCATAGTGTTCACTTCCGTGATTTTGGGATTAAAGTTTAATTCCAAGTCTAGACTAGTGCCAGTGCTGCCAACTCTCAGACATTCAGTGTGAGACTCACGCTATTGACACTGTTCTCACACTTTATACAACCGAATATGTTACACAACCGTATTCTCACTTCTCCTTCTAAGCTTTTTCCGTTTTTTTTTTTTTTTTTTTTGCTCCGTGGCCTGATTTCAAAGCCCTTGGAGATCTTCCTGAAAGATGATCCTCATTATTGATATCCACTGTTACAGCAGTGTCAGCTTGACAGATGTCATTGTTCTCATTGGCATCTTCAGTCAGGGTGGCATTGCTGTAACCAGCGGCAGATTTCATGCTAAGGTGGCATTTGTCAACTGGGGAATCCTCTTTATTTTCCCCTGACACTTTGCACAACAAAAGTGAGGAGCCACTCAATTATTACTTCTAAAAATCTTCAGTCTCACCTTATTTTTCAAAACTTTTGCTGTTTCTTTTGCTTCCTGTTTAATCCGTGTTTCAGACAGCTCTGTACGTTAACAATGGAGCGGTTCATAGAGTTTTATTTTGAACTTGGACTTAACCCTCTGAGGTCTGAGCTGTTTTCTGGGCCCTGGAGGTGTTCTGACATGCTCTGACATTTGTGCTTATTTCTGTTACTTGTGACATTTTCATGGCTAAAGTCTAATTACACTGTATTCAGCACAAACTCTGCTACAATAATATATCAGCAGCATGTGTATAAAAGTTTGTTGTTTTGAGATAATGACATTTATACGTGGTTTGTGAAAATACAAAAAAAAATTCTCACTGAAATAAGGCCATGAAACCCATACTGATTATTTCTTCACAAGACTTTTGAAAATTGTATGACGTAGCCTAGAATATTTGCTCTAAAACTATGTGAAAATCACCCTGACTGCTCATTCAGATAAGACAATATATTGATTTAAAAATTTTACGACGTGTTTTGTGTGAAAAAGCTTTATGCGGAGCTCATTAATATGTAAGCTTTTCACACCTGAGAAAGACAAAGACCCTCCCCTAACGGCCCTATTAGGAGCTATCAGGCCCTGTCATTATGAGCAACCTTGCACAAAGAATGAGATTTAAAAAAGAATGGCTTTTCTGGATTAATTTTTTGGATTTATTTACAACACAACATAATCCAAAGATACACAACAAATGACAAAAAAGCACTCATTGAAAACAATTATCCAAAGACAGAGACCTTTGTGCCATTCCTAAAAACATTGTACATACCTTTCATTTCCAAGATGTTTGATTTTCACTTTACCATGTTCATGTACAGAGACTCATGTGAATGTTGAAGTCAGCAGGAGTGGCATCTGGGCCCTGAAAAAAAAAAAAAAGTGAACATACTGATATCAAGAGAAAGGCCTGCACGATTTTGGACATAAATTTGAGATTTTTCTGGTTAAAATTGCTTTTTAAAATTCACAGAATACACACACACACACACACACACACACATAAATGTTTCCAACAATATATAATATAATGAACACCAGGTTTGTTGTGCCTTGTAGGCATAGGCTATGCGCAGTGCTGCATAAAGTAAAATAATAATAACAATAACCATAGCAGCCTACAAATCTTCCAAAATATTTCAGTAACAACTAAGCTAGAGAAAAATATATTGATTATCATGTTACTTCAAATGTTTCCATTCGTTATGATGATATGAAATGAGATAATAGTAAAAACATGAAGCCGTTTGGTGCTTTTCAAACGCGATCACAATCCAAAATATGATACATTCAAACGCGATCGCGCTCAAATATAAAACATTATGGTTACCATATACATATCTACATTTGAGCAGATATCCACAAACACAGTAACAGTAAACACGGGTCTAAATATTATAATATTCACCATATATCTAGCAACAGTTCAACTGCAATGTGAAATTTATGCAACAATAACAAACTAATATGTAAGAATTTCTTACCTTACATCTTTCTTGTCTTCAAATCACGTTCTTCTTCTTCTGAGGTAGCCTAAATCCAATGTAAGCTCACGGCGCGTCTTTCAAACTCAACGAAAAGCAGAGACTTGTGAAGTGTTTTGGTGTTTTGTTTCTGAGGTAACGAGCGTGTTCGCGTTCCATGTGGAGATTTGCATGTGAATGTCTTTTGCGCGAGTGGGCGTGTTCAAATTAAAAATAATTAGGAAGCGTTTGAGAAGCTGGACATCTTGTTGGTTTTATACAAATTACTTAAACAGAGAATATTTGTTTTCAGTTTGAATCTGATCATTTAAAAGTACACACTTAAATGTTTATAAAGGTATATGGCTCATAAATGTGTGACAAGTATTCGCTGAGTTTTGTTTCAGTTTATAGACGTGCTCAAGAAAAAAAAGTTCACCGCGATGGAGAGGCAGAACGCACACCCTGTTTATTTTCTTTATTTTACAAAAGCACAATGTTTTGATTTGATTGTAAGTGGACACATACATAGCGTTTGCCGACCTCAGAGGGTTAAGTATAAAGAATTACGGACACATCAATTGTAACGGTCACCAGCTGGAGTGCCCTTGAGAGCCACCAGAGGGCACTCCACACCAGACTATTGTCACTCTCACAAACTACATTTCCCAGAACTCACTGCCCGGACTCATCACTGATTGCATTTACCTGTGTCTCATTACCTTGTTAGTATCAGCCTATTTATTCCATGTTCACTCATTCACTCACTGCAAAGTTTTGTTTGTGTCACACTGCATTTCTGAGCATTCGCCCTGGTTTCATGTCTCTTGGTTTTGTTTGTTTATTTATTTCTTGCCCTGTTCGCTGGATTACTCTTTTGCCTCTGAGCCCTGCCTGTTTTGTTTGTTTGTTTGTTTGTTTTTACGGACTGCCTGCCTGTGTTTGACCTATTGCCTGTTCTTTGGATTGCCCCTTAAATAAAAGCTCCTTCATGTCTCTGAGCAGTTCGTGACATCAATGGTTTGTGGCAAGATCCATTTCCATTTTTTGAGACATTCTTCAACTTTTTCTAAAACATTGTCCCAATTTTTCTAAAACATTTTCCCAATACACACAAAAGTATCATCTCCAAGATAAACACCAAGATATTTAAACCCACCCTTGTTCCAAATCAACCCGGCGGGTAAAACAACATTTCTACTTAACTCATCACTGATTGTTACAGCTTCACTTTTCCCCCAGTTAATTTTAGCAGAGGACAATACACCAAAAACATTAATATTTTCTACAAGGGTGTCAATGTCTTCTTGTTTTTTGACAACGACAACAACATCATTGGCATAAGCAGATAATTTAAAAACTGTTTCACATCTAGGAAGGTTTACACCGAAAAGAGATTGTCTTAATTTGTGCAGAAGAGGCTCTATGGCCAAGGAGTACAGCATACCAGATAATGAACATCCTTGTCTGACCCCCCTATGAACTTTAAAAGGAGCACTTAAACCACCGTTGATCTTTAAAATACTCTCAATGTCACTATACAAGACTCAAATCATGTTTATAAGGCCAGAGTTGAACCCAAACACATCTAACGTTTGCCACATATACTGGTGTTCGACTCTGTCATAGGCCTTTTCTTGATCAATTGAAATCAGGCAAAATTCACAACCCAATGAATTGGAGAGGTCCAAAACATCACAAATTAAAATGATAGTCAGATATCAACCTATTGAGTATACAATAAGTCTGGTCAACATGAATAAAATGCTCCATAACTTTTTTTCAGTCTCATTGCCAACACCTTTGACAAAATTTTGTAGTCAGTGCAGAGCAGAGCAACCGGCCGCCAGTTCTTGATCACTTGTAAATCCCTTTTTTGGGGAGAAGAGTGAGGATTGCTCTCCTGCAGCTCAATGGTAAATGTCCTTTACTTAAACTGTCTCTGAGAACAAGCAACAAATCTTAGCCAATCACAGGCCAGAAAACTTTATAAAAGTCCACAGGAAGGCCATCAATGGCTGGAGCTTTACCGCTTTCTAGACTCTGCAATGCAGAATGTAGTTCATCAGCAGAGATTGGTGCATCCAACTCTGCATTATCCTCCTCGGAAACCTTAAAACCCTCATAGAAGAACTGCGCCTTTAAAGTTAAGAAATGAAATGTCATTTGTTAAACAAACTGATAAGGGAAACTCTCTTTGCATCCTCTCTGGCACCATTAATGTTTAAAGAACCCAGCTTTATGTCACAAATAGCAAATGTTAACAAAACAGAGAGGTTAACACAAACAGTGAAAAAGAAAAACAAAAGACACTTAACCATCATTAGCTATTTAATAAATTAGCTTAGCACCGGCGCAGCCCTGCCTTAGCATTTCCTAATGATTTTCCTGTTTGTTTTTTTTACTCTGTCACTTTAATAATAAAAAAAATAATAATACTCATTAAAAACATCAGAATCGGCGCAAAGCAACATGATCTTTCCAAACACTCAATGCCAGTGTGGCACAAACACTGTGTGATGCGTGGGCTGAACATAACTTTATGCTTTACTCTCGAATGCTTTGAGTGAAGGGCATGTAAAAGCAGTTCAGGAAAATAGGGACACCCAAGCAATAGTAACACCCTAGCAACCACCCAAAAAACCTTAGCAACCACCCAGAACACCATAGCAACCGCCTAGTAACACCATATCAACCATAGCAACCACACAGAACACATCTATCTATCTATCTATCTATCTATCTATCTATCAAACTACTTTAAACTATACTTTAAACTACTTTTAAACTTCAAACTACTTTAAAGTTCTTCAAAATTTCTGGTCCAAACTTTCTCAAGCCAACTTAAAGTTTGTCTCGACAAACTTTTTAATCTAGTTTATTATTTATTATTATTATTATTATTATTGAGTATTTTCACATAGGTGAAATAAAAACATTAAATAATTGATCATATTATTTACTCTGGCTTCTTCCTTTAAATATCACAATCCAGACACTTTAATTGGAGAGTATAGATTTTCTGTAGCCATCAAAAATACATCTGTTTGTCATAATCGATCTTCTCACTAAAGCTGATCGTCTGTGAACCAACCCCTGGCCTACAGAAGAGCGGAAGTGCTGAACATTTACATGTTTACTTTCCACCTCTGTATATTTCAGATTGTAAAGAGTCTGTAAATTAATGTAAACTAAAAGCAGAATCCCTAGAGCTCGATATCATTATAATCCTGAAGATTAATTCCTGAAGACTTACCGTGATGTGATATTTGTGCCAGTGTAAAATATGTGTTGGCTCTCTGTCACCCTGTTTGAGTTTGTATTCTGTGCGCTGTCTACGCTTTCTCTTCCTCTCTGTGGTTTTCCTTACGCAACTTTGACAAGCAGAAAACAGGCTAACGCATGTATTGACACATGTATCCTCTGTCCAACTGTATTAAACTGAGAATCAACTGAGCAGCAATCTGGTCTCTGTGTCTCTTATTTGGTTCTCAGAGTGCACTGTCAGGCTTCACGAGATTTGGAGGGCATTGCAGAAGACTGTAGATAATCAAGAAGTTATTATTGGGTTACTGTGTGTGTGCGCGTGTTAAGTAAGTGATTATTGCTGTATTTCCTGCCTAGTGTTGACAGAGCATCTGCTTATTCTTATGTTATGAAAAGTAGCCAATTAGCACATATAACTTGTATAATACATGTGTGAGTCCATGTAGTCTAGAGTGTTTCAACATTATGTTGATGTGAGATGCTTGTGTATATCTCATACATCACATTATCGTGGATATAAGTGATATTTAGAGATGATTATTAACATGCAATTATCATTCATGTGCTGATAGCGCCCTCTTGTGGAGATGTACAGATTAATCACTCAACTGTGGGTTCAATAGTGCTTTATTAATGTCATTATATATATATATATTTTTTTTTTTTTTTTTTTTTTTCATTGTAATATATTTCACTTTGATACAAGTATTTATAGTATGTTTATATGTGTTAAAGGGTTAGTTCACCCAAAAATGAAAATTCTGTCAGTAATTACTCACCCTCATGTTGTTCCAACCGCGTAAGACCTTCGTTCATCTTCGGAACATAAATTAAGATATTTTTGATGAAATCTGAGTGCTGGATCACTTGTCCATAGGCTGCTAGGTGACCGAAACTTGCTGGCCCAGAAAAGTTATTAAAGAGATCGTTAATATAGTCCAAGTGACTACAGTGGCTTAATCTTAAGTATATCAAGCGACGAGAATACTTTTTGTGCGCACAAACAAACAAAAATAACGACTTTATTCCACTATTCATTTCCTTTTACACGTCACCACGTAGGCTCACTATTGGCCGACGCTGGTCATGTGTGTGATGCGTGATGACGTGTAACACAGACGCGCTGCGCAAAAACACTACTAGGCCCAGAGAGAAGGAAATGAATAGTGGAATAAAGTCGTTATTTTTGTTTGTTTGTGCGCATGTTCTCTCATCACATTATGACATTTATATTTATTTAAGAGATTGTTGTTTTCAAAGTGACTGAGCTGTGCTGCATCAAAAGTCAATCAAAATATCTTTATAAATGATAATGATTATGTAAATAATATTGCAGTGTAGAATGAACAATGAAAGGTAACCACACCACTAAAGTCCAGTGACCCCCAATGTTTACAGGGCACATCCACTGGACATTTCATCTGAGGAATGGTTTTGATAAAGATTGTTATTGATAATTTATATGGCAAGATAATAACTTTGACAAATAAATTACCTTTCTGATTCCCTTGAATTTTACAGAAAACAATGAACTCGCAACAACAGCACAGAGCCGGCGAACAGGTTTCTGTGAAAAACAATAACATTTTATAATGCAAAATTGGTAACACTTTACAATAAGGTTCATTAGTTAACTACATTAGTTAACATTAACTAATAATGACCTGCACTTATACAGCATTTGTTAATCTTAGTTAATGTTAATTTCCACATTTACTAATACTTTATTAAAATCTTGTTAGCATTAGTTAATGCACTGTGAACTAACATAAATAAACAATGAACAGCTGTATTTGTATTAACTAACATTTTCAAAAGATTAACAAAACCAGTAACAAATGTATTGCTCATGGTTAGTTTATGTTAGTTAATACATTAGATATTTTGCACATGAGTTAAAGTAAGAAAAATATCTATAAAGTATACAATATAATTCTAGAATTTTTAATTCTAAAAATATAATTCCCACTAGCATCAAGATTTCCCATTAATGCAATATCCATCAATTACAAATGGTATCCACATACTTTTGTCAATATAGTGTATTTGAGAACCAGTGACTAACGGGTCAGAAGAGCCAAAAGGCCAACATGAACAGTTTGAACAGCTGTTTCAAGCAAACAACAAACTTGGTAGACCAAACAAATGACCAACCGGTCAAACTTGCTAATGTAGAAGTCAGCGACTACAACCTCTTTCTTCTGCAGCATGTTCCTTTATATCCAGCGATGAACCTTGTGGACGCTTCAGGATTCAAGATTGCTATTTGTTACATTAAATATGTGATTTCATTAAAAAACATTTAATCTGAAATCTCATTTTATATTCTTATAAAAGTTATATTCTTCAAGCCTTTAGTTGTTATAATTTTATTATTATGGCTTACAGGTTTATTTACTAATGATTGTGTAATATAGAATGTGGGAGAATAAAGACTACATGAATAAACTGGACAAAAGAAGAATGGAGGTCGAGATTTTGCTTTTACCTCGTGTGTTTGTCGGGGCTCTGAATGATTTGTTTTGTGGGGAAATGAAGAACTGAAGGCCTCTGTGGAATGGAAATGTCTTCATCATCCTCTCCAAATCCTCTTCATTGCTCGGAGAAGGAGGGCTACAGGAAAACACACAGGCCATGCTCTCTTCTGGGATCTTGTTTGATTCCTGCCTGGGGACTGGACCATCATCAGTTTGGCTTGATATGTGGTTCACATTGTACTTGCTCTTTAAAGTTACACCTTCAGAATTAGACAATGTAAAAAGCTTGCCACATATAGACTGAATGGCATATGGACCGGTAAAATCAAGCTCAAAATCAGGCTCGTGTTGAATAAAAGCACCTCATCTCCAACACCATACACCGTATTCTTGAACTTCTTTTGTACTCTTTTTGCATAGGCCTGCTTCTGTTTATCCTGAGACTAGGAGATGTTTTCCACTGTTGTTTTTTTAGCAGTCTCCATTGACTTTTTTTTCCCATCCAAAAATGAACTGATAGTTTTCTCCTCAGGAAGAATTATGTTGGAAAGCTGAAATAAAATGTAAATCCACACAAGTTCTGAGTTATTAGGGCTGACGATTTAAAGTGTTCATTTATTTTGTTATGAAAAAATAACAACTTAAATGATTAATTGAATTTAACGGATTAATTTTATGAATTTATTTATTTTATGGAACATGAAATATTTTTGAGAATGTTAATAGCCAAACTGTTTTGGTCTGTAAATATATCTAAATACCAATTCATATGCAGCCTCTGGAAAAAAAAGCATGGCAGTTGTAGCCTAAAAGTTTGTGTAATAAATTCTGTTGAATTCTGTTGAAAATTCTGTTTCCAAATTTGATGTGCGATTGATTAATTTGATAAATCGGCACATCATATAATCAATTTGTTTTTGTTTTTGTGGCAGGATGTAGTGAGGTAATACCAGATCTCACCACATTTTTTAAATGTAATCGCTTGACAACCATATATATATATATATATATATAAATATATATATATATATATATTAGGGATGCAACAATACAGTTAGCCTACGGTTCAATACATACCTCGGTTTTTTACCACGGTTTTCGGTTCGGTTCTGATGGCTTGACACATAAGAGTGTTTTTTTGTTATTCTGTGCTTAGGCAATAGGAACAGTAAGAGGTTAAGGAGAAAAAAATAAAAAAAACGATTTATTGCAATACTCCTTTATTTTACTTAAAAGCCAAGAAAAGTCCACTAGTTCCTAGTGTATTGTATAATATAAAATTAACACTGACATCTCACAGCTGCTGGTAGCCCATGTACAAACTGGGGAACACATAAATTCCTACATTTTGAAAATAAACATACATGTGAAGTTAATAAACATAAATTTACCATTTCAAATAAACATTTGTACTTCAGTAAACATAAATAAACCATCTTAATTAAACTTAACAGTACTCCAGTACAGTACCCTTCATTCAGAATGTAAAGTGCAATTTCACATAGGTCAGCTATTTATTCCTGTATTTTGAGGTTCTTCTGTAAAAAGATAAGCCTGTCAACATTCTCTGCAGCAAGGCGAGAGCGTTTTGCACTTACAATGTCCCCGGCAGTGGAGAAAAGGATCTCACTCGCAACAGAGGTTCCTGGGACACAGAGGTGTTGTTGTGCAGCTTTTGCTACATGGGGGAACTTGCATTCATTTGTTTTCCACCACATGAATGGATCAGCATCCACATGAATACTGTCTGCCAACTTGTATGTGGTGACTTCCTCCTCTATGATCTGGGGAAATGGCCTACCCTGCTGTTCCTCAGTTTTGAAAAGCTCCCCAAATACCTCTGACATTGCTGTCTTCTTCTTGGGAGGGGGAGAGGATGGATTGTCTTCCTCTGTGGAGGGCACAGGATTCTCCACTAGACCCTTTGCATCAAAAGATAATGATTCTTTAATTATTACACATATATGCACACACAGCTCAGAACCACAACAATCTCCAGTGTAACATATGACAAATGTGAAATTATTTTGATCAGTGAAAAGGACACAAGATATATAACAAACACCTAAATAGATAAAACAATCAAAATCACACACGATAAAAAATGTTTTTTTTTAAATAATCAAATAGTACCTGCTGTTCATGCTCCAGAATTTCACGGATGATATTCCTGTAGAGCTTATCACGAGAATCTTCATCAAGGTAAGGCAGGGATTTAAATGATGAAAGGAAACCTTTTTTTTTTTTTTTTTGCATTTTAACTGAGTTAAAAAATATTGTGGCCATTTAAAATACCGTATTTACGTTCTTAATGTAAAAAAATAAGTATGGATTGGGTTATAAAACTCTGAAGATGTTTGTGTAAATTATTTTGCAACAATCTGATACAACTTTTGTATCTTGAATATCTTCGATGTATATATACATATACAAACCCGATTCCAAAAAAGTTGGGACACTGTACAAATTGTGAGTAAAAACAGAATGCAATGATGTGGAAGCTTTAAATTTCAATTTTTTATTCAGAATACAACATAGATGACATATCAAATGTTTAAACTGAGAAAATGTATCATTTTAAGGGAAAAATAAGTTGATTTTAAATTTCATGGCATCAACACATTCCAAAAAAGTTGGGACAAGGCCATGTTTACCACTGTGTGGCATCCCCTCTTCTTTTTATAACAGTCTGCAAACGTCTGGGGACTGAGGAGACAAGTTGCTCAAGTTTAGGAATAGGAATGTTGTCCCATTCTTGTCTAATACAGGCTTCTAGTTGCTCAACTGTCTTAGGTCTTCTTTGCCGCATCTTCCTCTTTATGATGCGCCAAATGTTTCTATGGGTGAAAGACCTGGACTGCAGGCTGGCCATTTCAGTACCCGGATCCTTCTTCTACGCAGCCATGATATTGTAATTGATGCAGTATGTGGTCTGGCATTGTCATGTTGGAAAATGCAAGGTCTTCCCTGAAAGAGACGACGTCTGGATGGGAGCATATGTTGTTCTAGAACTTGGATATACCTTTCAGCATTGATGGTGCCTTTCCAGATGTGTAAGCTGCCCATGCCACACGTACTCATGCAACCCCATACCATCAGAGATGCAGGCTTCTGAACTGAGCGCTGATAACAACTTGGGTTGTCCTTGTCCTCTTTAGTCCGGATGACATGGCGTCCCAGTTTTCCAAAAAGAACTTCAAATTTTGATTCGTCTGACCACAGAACAGTTTTCCACTTTGCCACAGTCCATTTTAAATTAGCCTTGGCCCAGAGAAAACGCCTGCACTTCTGGATCCTGTTTGGATATGGCTTCTTTTTTGACCTATAGAGTTTTAGCCGGCAACGGCGAATGGCACGGTGGATTGTGTTCAGCGAATGTTCATGTTTTCTGGAAGTATTCCTGAGCCCATGTTGTGATTTCCATTACAGTAGCATTCCTGTATGTGATGCAGTGCCGTCTAAGGGCCCGAAGATCACGGGCATCCAGTATGGTTTTCCGGCCTTGACCCTTACGCACAGAGATTGTTCCAGATTCTCTGAATCTTTGGATGATATTATGTACTGTAGATGATGATAACTTCAAACTCTTTGCAATTTTTCTCTGAGAAACTCCTTTCTGATATTGCTCCACTATTTTTCGCCGCAGCATTGGGGGAATTGGTGATCCTCTGGCCATCTTGACTTCTGAGAGACACTGCCACTCTGAGAGGCTCTTTTTATACCCAATCATGTTGCCAATTGACCTAATAAGTTGCAAATTGGTCCTCCAGCGGTTCCTTATATGTACATTTAACTTTTCCGGATTTTGTAGCTCTCATGAAATCCAAAATGAGCCAATATTTGGCATGACATTTCAAAATGTCTCACTTTCAACATTTGATATGTTATCTATATTCTATTGTGAATAAAATATAAGTTTATGAGATTTGTAAATTATTCCATTCCTTTTTTACTCACAATTTGTACAGTGTCCCAACTTTTTTGGAATCGGGTTTGTATATCGTAATATAGGCCTATTATATAAATATCAACCACTCGCCCTTCTACATAAAGTCTGAATAAAATAGGGTGAACAACAGAAAAAGAAAACGGGGAAATTATAAGCTTTAATTTTTATCACTGGAAGTCTTGATTTTAATTAATTTAACATTGTTATCAGGCTAAAGTGATTATAATTAAAATCAGTTCCTTTTAAAGTCTCTGTCACTCAAATAGTAATATAAGTCACAGTATTTGTGAAAGGCTGATTTACAATAGAGAGAAACGGTGGAAATCGTTAATCGCCTGTGTTACTCGTGAGGTCTGGTACAAATATGACATACTACAAAAGTACATGGGGCTATATAAACCCTTAGTAAAAAGTTAATTGGGACTTTTTATCTCACAATTCGGACTTTTTTTCTCATAATTGCGAGTTTACATCACTCAAATCTGACTTTAGGCTATATCTCAAGCATCACGTGATATAAACGTGCAATTGCTTGTTATAAAGTCAGAATTGTGAGAGAGAAACTCAAAATTGCGAGATATAAACATGCAATTCTGAGAGAAAAAAAGTTAATTGCAAGTTTATTTCACATAATTTCGAGTTTATTCATTTTAAAGTTTTTGACTTTATAACATGGGAAATAAAGTCAGAACTGCATGATATAAAGTCGTTACTGCGTGTTGTAAAGTCAGAATTGCATGATATAAAGGATATCATGCCAGAGGAGAACTGGCCCCCGACTGAGCCTGGGTTCTCCCAAGGTTTTTTTTTTCTCCATTAGGTCACCTGATGGAGTTTTAGGACACCATTAGGTCACTTGATGGAGTTTTTTTTTCGGTTCCTTGCCACTGTTGCCTTTGGCTTGCTCAGTTGGGGATATTTTGGGGATATTTAATTTGATTTTATCAATCAATAAATTCCACTAGAAACAAACCTTGTTGTATTATTTTAATTTAATACTGTGAAGCTGCTTTGATACAATCTGTATTGTGAAAAGCGCTATATAAATATAAAAAAAAACAAAAAAAACAATAAAGTCGTTACTGCGTGTTGTAAAGTCAGAATTGCGAGATATAAACTCACAATTGTGAGGTTAAAAAAGTCACAATTATCTTTTAAAATGTTTTTTATTCTGTGGTGGAAACAAGCTTCCATTCATAACCGAAGTCAAATCACTTCATTTATATAGCGCTTTTAACAATATGGACTGTTTCAAAGCAGCTTTACAGAGATAATAGGAGATTACAGTAACAGAGATTGTTTTGGCTTTACAGCAGCTCTAGAATAAAGTTATTGTCCAGATAAAGTTAGTTTGATTGATTCACTTTCGTCGCAGCGATCATTAGTTATTATGATATGGGGATTG